>SMGU01005799.1:0-32135 GCA_004348175.1 Puccinia novopanici
GTTGAGGACTTTCCCTTCACGCTTGCCTGTGGCTAGCGCTTCACAAGCTTCCTGTGTGGCAAGAGAGCAAAGCAGGCCAGTTGCTATATACCTGTTCCACAGTTACCAAACATAGAAATTTAGAAACACAGATAACACCCCCCAGTGGAGATCTAGCTTAACTCAAGCCCATCCATATTGGAGGCCCAGGCCCGGCATGAAGCGCCAGTCACTTGTGCGAAGCGCAACCTCCGAAGGAGGGGCTTGCCCCTAATGTATGATTTTTGGCGTGGAAGCGTCTCAAGTTTTGGTGGGTGAAACTTGCCTGCACATTTTGTGTGCCTTCCTCCGGGAAATTCTTCCTGCCTGTTGGACCATTGGATAGGCCTTTCTGCCAGCTTTCAATTGATCTAACACGTATCAAATGATCCCCTCCTGAACCGCTGGTCTTGAGTGACAAAGTTGAGAGGACTGAAAATTCCTCTTGCATGTCCGCAAAATCTTGAAACATAATGACCAGATAATGGCTCCGTTGTTTTGTTTGGATCTGTAATTTTTCAACTACTGTTCATAAATACAACCAGTATTGAGATTGTACTGGTTTTTTGGGAATACAAGGAGCATTGAGCTTTGGCAAGAGCTTAGATATCAGCTCAAGGACGTGGTAGTTTCTGGGGGAGGAAAAGAACAAATATTGGATGAGATACATGGCTCTGGGGGCCAACTTTCTGTATGTTCCTAGGTGGTGAGATACGTGGCTCTGGGGGCCAACTTTCTGTATGTTCCTAGGTGGCACAGTTTGGCGGGAAAAATTAGTTTTATAAAAATTTACTATTACCTCTCATTTTATGGGGCTGCTTCCACGCCAAAAAACTGCTATTGAGGGCAAGCCCCTCCTTCGGAGGCTCGCTTTGCGAGTCCCGAAGTTGGGGCTTGAGTTAAGCTAGAGTGGAGATAGTCTTACAGCCAGTGCGAAAAAGCTTGCGCTCACTGCGCCACTTTTTCGTGGGAGCTTTTTCAGCCACCAGGCTGTATGGGTCCGGTGTACAGGCCCTGGGAGAGCCTGGATAACACGGATCTGGGGCCCGGGGCAGTGGTGGGGCCAGCCTGACCTCATGTGGCGGGCGGCCATCAACGTAGTTTAGCACTACGAGTCAATTGGTGCAGGTCCCAAGACCTGAATCCAAAAAACAAAAAAGTTAGAAAAATCAACAGCGGAATACAAGACTTGTGGCGGAAATAAAAAAAAAAATGACAAAAAAAGCGGCGCAGGCAACGCAAGCTTTTTTGCACTGGCTGTACAAGGAAAAATGTGCGGTCAAAAACAGACCAGGATCTAATTCAGAGTCTAGCCAGGAATTATGTACAGACTATACGTACAAAAATAGCTGCAAAGTGGGACCAACAACAAGACATCTATGTATGCTTCATACAAGGGAATTGAATAAAACAGAGTGAAAGGCATGTATGTGACTCCTGATATGGACAGGGGACCACACAAGTTCAACAGAAACTCTATTTCTCTCTATCTGTCTTGCTTTTTTTTTTTTTGCAAGTCAATGCAAGAACACCTTCTGATTAGAACAAAAAAAAGAGGAAAGGAGAGAAGGGATACATTGAGGACTCGCAGGACGATGACAATAGAGAGCTGATAAAAAAAGAAGAAGACAAAGAAGAAGAGAGAGAGACAAGAGGAGAAAAAAGAAGGGGGGGAGGTCGGTTGTTATTCACCAAAGGGGTTAGGGATAGATTTATCGGTGGGAGGAAGGGTGCGATGATGGTGATCAGAGGAGACAGAGATGTTGCGGACATGGCGGAATTTGCGGCCGGCCGGAGAGGAGGGGGCAAGCTGGGCGGAGGGAGAAGAAGGTAGGGCAGGAGGGAGAGGAGAGAGGTGGCTGCTACTCTTAGTAGATCTGAGTTTGCTGAAGGGCTCGGTGGGTGGGAGGGGAGCTTTCCTGCGCCGCGTCGTCTGTAGACCGGTGCTTTCCTCCGGCGGCGCCGGGCTCGATGGCAGCGGCGGCGTCGGCGCGGCGCGACGGACGGGTTTGTCGGGCGTCAGGGATCCTGGTCGATGCTCTCCACTCGGCATTGATGCACGCCGGACCGTCTCTTGCACCACCCCAGCCGTCGACGAAACAAGATGTGCTGCCGAAACACCAAGTTGCACGTTCTCTGCATATCTTGAACTCGGTCCGGCCGGGGTTGGGTCCGGCAATAGATGTGGACCAAGTTGCCCCTTGCGCTTCGAAGTTGGTGGCTTGGGCGCTGGTCGCCGAGCTGGCGAATGCGACATGGAACATGAAGAACTAGCTCTGCGAGAGCCGTCCGAGTTCGGACTTGTGGATCGAACGCTGGCATTAGATGCTGGTTTGTGGAACACGTCCGAAGAAGTCGATTCAGGACAATCATTTGAGTTCGCGACGATTACTTTGACAAAAGTCTGAGACTGACTATCGCCTTTCAGCGCGACCGGCGAATGAAGCTGATGAGAACCAAAATCAGGCGGAATCGGTGGTGTGGCGTGTCTATGTGACTCGGAATCGGGTAAATGCGGAGTGATAGGATCGGATGGCTTGAGGACAGTCGCTGAGCTGGCTTCTGTATTTGATGCAATTACCTCGTTGATACTCCCGCCCCCGCTTACTTGACTCCCGAGCGTATCAACACTAAGTGATCGGATGGGTTCGCAGCTAAGTCGTGCTAATTCCGATGGGCTTAAAGTGCTAGGGGCTGCTCTTTCTAGCTCAAGACACCAATCAGACTGTAGGTTTCTATCTACCAGTCTCTTGGTGGTTGGGTTGAGATCTTGTAAATGCGCGTATTTGATGTGTGACAGGAGCACACGGCGTATTTCTTCTCGTTTGTAGGGATAGCTTCGCAGCTGAGTGTGAGTTAGAAGAGGATGAAGTACTCTCAGGTACGTGTGCCGAAGCTGAAATGGGGAGGAAACAAGGCAGCATGAGGTCAGCACAAGTCACAGTGTTGAGTTCAGCTCTGAGAAAAGCTAACATCATTACTTTCGTCAGGGAGATCTGACAATTCCGGATAAAGATGTCGACCAAGACACAAAGGTCGTTAGTGTAGAAATACTCATGAGTACCAGGTTGTAAACAAGAGGTAAGAATCTGAGAATCAATAATGAGACACACAAAGCTCGGAGGTGGAATGTGAGGCTCTATTGAGGATGAGATTAAATTCTCGCCAAACGTTTTGCTCTCGTCCAGACGATGCTCATAGTACGAATAATGATATTTTATTTCTACATGCGAATCATGATGGGTTTTGCGATGGGGATGACGGGATGCGTGATCAATCTGTTTTTGTGACTGATGGTGTAAGCCTGCCAGCATGAATTGTTCATTGAGAGCAATCTGATTCAGTACGACGTCTAATCAGTTAACAGATTCAAGAAAAAAAAAGAAAGAGTCGGCAGTATTGAGATAAAGGAAAAGACAGATGTTCATTAAAAAAAGGGGGGGGGGGGGTTGTTACTGACAATGAGCTTGATAAGATTATAATTAAAAGTCTCGTCCTCTTGGTCACGAGTTAATTCGACCAACTGAATAATTAATCGATCAGCTGCTCAAAAATAGTTTCAGGTTTTATCTTCCACTTTTGTACGCGGCAGAGCTCGTAGAGTAGTCCGGAGAGCAGGGGGCCTAATTTACGTTCGCGTACAGTTCATTGGGCGAACCGGGAGAGAGGCAGCCTGTGGGTTCTGATTGGAGGAGTGGTGATGAATGATGAGGGAACCAGCCCGACCCGCGTCCCAATCGCGAGTAAGACTGGGATCAGCTGGGAGAGTTCGGCAGATGGGTTAGGGTGGCTGATTGGCGAGGATGAGTTGGTGAGGCTGAGGGCAGAGAGGTCGATGGTACGCAGGGTTCGAAAGAAGACCGAGTTTTCGAAGCCATTTAATAACAACACGAGACATGCGACAAAGATTGAGGAGAGAGGCGTTGATGGCTGTTGTTGCGACATGTAGATAGCGCGGTGAGATATTCTCTGAAGTGAAAAAAAAAGAGAATTCTTCTCTAAAAAGGGAGACTACTCACATCGATGAGGATGAGTATGATAGAATTAGTAATGCGTTGAGTGTGATTGAGGAACAAGGGACTTCGGAGTAGGGAGGAGACGGCATGATGAAGGGACTGCTCATCGGATAAATCGCATGCTAAGATGTGGGCGAGAGAAAGTGAGCTCAATGATACGGACCAAAACAAAAAAAAGGGTGGCTTACCGAGATGAGAGGCGATGAGGTGGAGGGAGCGAGAGAGAGCCTGATCGAGCTGGGCGAGTTGGGCAGAGGGATCGACTGACAAGGCGTTGTTGAAATCTGTGCCATACACGAGAAGGATGGATGAGTGAGTGCTGCTTGGAGAGGAGAGGGAGAGTGGAGACTTTACCTGACCAGAACTGCTGACTCATCTGGTTTCGTTGTTGACCGTTTTGCTGCTCACCCTCTCCGCAGCGAAGGTCAGGGGAGGCCGGGTGGAGTGCTGCGGGATGTCACAGACATTTCATCAAGCACATCTCGGTGAAACCCCAAAAAGTGCAAAAGTATTAAAGATGAATTGAATTTCAAGCAGAAGGAAGGCTGCGACATGGTATCTCATCAATAGTTACGAAGGATGAATGCTGAGAATGAGAGAGAACACATATCTGACATATGTGACCGTAAACAAGCGATAAAAGAGAGAAAGTATCCACGATAAAACAAAAAGGGCTAATTCTAAATGGTAAGAATAATTCTACTCATGATTGGGGTAACGTGGTGGTGACGCATCTCATCTCAGTGATTGACGAGGAAGAATCAAGTTTTCTTTGAAAAAAAAAAAATCTCATGTTTCCTTGTGCGTAGCAGGCATCATCATCGTTGGCGGAAGGGCGGATGGGGTGGGTAGGAGTTTAGAGAAGGATGTGCGGGCGTTTTGGAGAAGGACAGCACTAACAAAACAGGAGACGGGTAAGAAGTTATATTAAACCGAGAAAAAAGAAATCATGTCATAATAAAAAAAAATCCCGTGATACTTACTCCATGATGACCAAAGCCGCCATCGCCTCCACAATGGGGACCGCGCGTGGACGACACAGGGATCATGGCGGCCGCGGGCCGCCAGGACTCCACTTTCCCCATTGTAAGTTGCCGTCTGTTGTTCCTTGGCAATGGTCGCTGGAGATTTGAATGCACAGCTATCAAGGGGAAATTGGTCAATTTGATGAATCTCAAATTTGATAAAAAAAAGACTAACCGAAAGTAGATATTTTCACCATTACTGATCCCGCCTTGAATGCCGCCACTGCGGTTAGTGAAGGTGGCCAAGCCATTACCATCGGTAGCCTTGGTGAACATGTCGTTATGCTGACTGCCGGGCATTTCCACGCCCTTGAACCCACTGCCAATTTCAAACCCTTTGGTTGCGGGAATCGACATCATGGCATGGGCCAGTTTGGCTTCCAATTTATCGAAACATGGCTCCCCAGGCCCGTCGGCAATTCTTGATTACACAGGTCACCGTGCCTCCAATGCTGTCATGCCCTGCTTTAGCTTCCATTATCCGCTGTTGTGTTTCAGCGGAATGAACCAAATCACATCAGTAAGACACACACACGAAGACGGTTAGTGATGAGCAGACTCACCTCGATCATGCGTTCAGCGGTGGATTCATGGGGACATCGAACCACGCTTTTATCGACTTTTTCGCGGGTGATGTTGGAGAGAAATTGCAGGTACTCGGGGCCGGAGTAATCCTCATCATCGTGGGAATGCGTGGCACCGTTACCATTGACGGAGGCAGTGGAGAAGGACTTGGAGGATAGATGGATCGGCCCCACTCCCGATACGAAGGCTACAATCTCCACCCCGTAGGCTATCCTTAAGAACTTTTCTGCAATGGCTCCGGCCGCGACTCGGGCTGAAATGTAAAGCAATAAGAAATTAATTATAAAAAAAAAAAAAAATGATAATGGTAAGTGAGACGGACCAATTGTTTCACGGGCGCTACTTCTGCCACCTCCACTACTGGATTTGATGCCATACTTGAGCAGATAGGTCCAATCCGCATGGCTGGGACGAGGGTAAAAATCTGTCTCAGAGTAATCGTGTGGACGTTGGTCTTTGTTGGGCACAAATAAGGCGATCGGCGAGCCTAGCGTGACACCGTGCTCGACGCCCGACTGGATCTTGACGAGGTCATCTTCGTTCCTCTGGATTCAAAAAAACATCCCGCATGTCAGAAAGCACATCACACACTCGAAAGTGACTCGGAGAAGTAAAACTGGCTCCTTTGTTTCTAAAAAAAAAAAAGGGGGGGAGGAGAAAAAGGACACAACCTATGGGAAGATCTCAGAGAGAAAAATGGTAAAGCTAACCGGGGTAGTAAGATCACTTTGACCAGGACGACGTCTTGAGAGCTGGGTCTGGAGGTCGAGTTCGGAGAGTTCGAGGCCGGGGGGACGCCGTCTACGATGGCAGTGACACCCTTGCAATGGCTCTCGCCAGCGGTGGTGACTCTGAAAGCCGTCCCAAACGAACTCATGTTGATATGCTGTTTGCTTTCTAAAAAAAATAAAGAGGAATCCTTTGGCGCTATTTGTTCTTCTAAAAATATTCAAGAATCCTTTTGGGCTATTTGTTCTTTTAATTCTTTTCACTTCTTTTCGAAACCCAAAAAACTGTCTGAGAGCCACAGGCCCTGCGCTGTGATAGGCCTGTGAAAGGCCCGGATGTGTGATGCATGCGGGGGCTCCAGAAAAGGAAAAGCCCCCCCGCACACCCGCTTAACGCAACCTCGCCGCCAGAGTGAGGACTCTCATTGCAATTTCCAAAAATATTATTTATCAGGCTCAGGTTCAACAGGATATGAAGAGCCCATGCGTGAAAATGGCCTTGGCACAGCCTACAATCCTAACGGAGGAAGCTGCCTTGATGCAGAGCCACGGAGACTCACCTGCATCATGTCATGTCTCATCAGAAAGGGAAAACTTAGCAGGCAAGGAGTCAGGTTCAGACACTCCCTGTCTTTGCCAGGGAGTAGAGGCACAGTGCATAGATGGATGAAGAGTGGGTCATGAATGTGATGGTCAGTCCTAAATAACAGTAGATAACATAAGAAGGGCTGACCTGCGAAAAATAGTGTTATTTTTCTTTCAAGTACTACTCAAGAGCTAGTGTCATATAGAATATTGAAGTTTTAGTTGATAGGAAGGTGCAACATATGCGTCGAGGTACTGTCACAGCCAGGCTGTGGCTCTTGGCTTGCATGCACCAATCAATTGCCTTTACACAGGTATAAACATAGCACAAAGAGAAGCAAGGAATCGAGTGCAAGAAACTCTTCTTGATCACGGAATATAAATATGTACATATGTAAATTTTAATCACAATGTTAGTTTTTTTTATATCAAGATACACACGTACATATAGGATTAGAAAAAACCTGACTGGATATCTTTAGAGGGAACCAAAATACCGATACATTGTAGAGAAGAAGAAGAAAGCTCAGAAAGACGGTGTGGAGAAACAAGATACAGCAACCAATCGCGATTGACAGGAATCATGTCGAGAAGAAGAAGAGTGTGAGGAAGAGGAAGCGAGGTGAGAGGTAAGCTATAAAGGGTTTGTTACTTCTCTCCTCAATAATCTGCCCTCAGGATCCGAGTCTGACTTTGTAGGCACGGGCGAGAGGGTATGCTTGGAAGGGAGACCAAGCAAGGCTTGGTAGGACTGTCGTTTGGGATCTTTGGCTCGAGCTTCCCGGGACTGGCGCACTTTCCCCTCAGGTCTCACCACAATCACAGGCTGAAGTGCCAAACAATCATCAGCATCTTTGCAAAGTCTCGCCATCGAAAAAAAAAAAAAAAAAACTAGTGGAAGGCACCACTTACTACTGGTGAGCGGGCAACTAGATATTGACTCGTAGAACCCAACGAAAACGCTTTTTGCCATGCTGAAGGATTCTTTCCTCGCGTCCCAACCACCAACGAATCTGGCCGGTAAACTTCCAACATTCTGCAAAAGGAGGAAATGTGGGATTTTTTTTTCAGAAAGCAGACTTAGGAATGGGATATGGCCAAAGGGGTTCAACGGACCGTTGGATAGTTTTGATTGCAGGGCCGATGACGAATTCCACGGTAACAGTAATTTGACGGTCATTCTTAGTCAGGACATGCAGGAGCACTTCTTGAGCTTCTGTCTTGGCATGTTCATCCATCTCAACGTCCTTATAAGCCGACCCACTAGGTTCTACAGCTTGAAGGACGACCACTTCATCACCATGCTTGCACCGCAGAGGGAGGGAAAAATAAGTCAGCAAGAAGAATTTCGAGACGGCATGCCACAGCCACAACCGACGAATAAAAAATAGCAAGGGGAGAGGAGTCTCACCTCTACCAGTGATGACATTAACCAGTCGAGTGCTCGAATTGAGTAGGATTCGCCATCTGTGGCGACCAAAAAGCATCTCGAGTCTCGACGGGGCTTATAATTGGAGCTCTTGGCTTGAAGGGTGAAGCTGTATTCGGCACCCGTCCCGCCACCCTTAGTGGGTTCCTCAGTTTCCATCGTCGAAAACCCGACCCGACGTTCATAGCCGGGCGGGAGCAGCTCTACGGAGGAACGAGCGCGAGAGAGACTAGGCCGGATAGGAAATCCCACAGGGGGAGAAGATGGGACAAGTCCTGGGGAGCTGTGGGGAAGGGAGGAAGTAGAAGTACTGCGTAGTCCGCCTTGAGGATCGGGTGACAGCTTGGTGTAAGGGCTCTGCAGAGAGCCGGAAGGGTTGGAGGCTGAGGACAGTTTCAGTGCCGAACGGAGTCCAATGGGCCTGTTGTTCGGATCGGGTGGTGCAAGCTGTTCTTCATGGCCGCTGGTAGATGGGAAGGGAAGGGTCGGCTCGTGGGTGTCGCTGGATGAGAGTGAGGAAGTCATTGTGTGGTTCTCCTTGGTTCCTGGTTGCGCCGACTATTTGTGGTCCCCCGGGGAGTCTCATGAGACCACGTGGCAGCCCGGAGGCTGATCCAATCCAGCACTGCCAGCACTTCCCCACTTCCACTGCCACTACACCACGGCCACACGTCCGAGGATTTCGAAGCGGAGAAAAACTGGTTCCCCCAGGAATTAATTTCTTCCGCTTCACATCTGCCTCACCATCAAAAAAATCTGAATCTGCATTACCAAGAAGGATGTTGAGCTCACCATTTTTGGATACCACATCATTCATCATCATGGTTGTTGAACTGCTAAAAACACTATTTGGCTAAATCCAAAATTTTACCTGGATATCTGAGAGCTACCATGTTGATTTTTGGCAATCTTCATTGGCTCATGATTTGTATGTAATTACTAGGGCAGTTCATGTACAGCTGATTTGGCATAAAACCTGCTGATTTTAACCTGCATCAGGAAAGTTTATGGAAGGTTTATGTATGGTGAGCTGAGAAGATTTGGCTGGAAACCCCCATCATTTGATGCTTGCTGACCCAATCAACTTTTTACAACATCAGCAAGGATGGAAAAATTGGAAAAACCAAATCTGCAGTACATGAACTTGCCCCACTGCAAGTTGCTCAAGGATGGGGATAAGGTTGATGCAGTTGCAAGAGGTGGCAGGGATGGCCTTGATGGTGGGGGTAACTCAAGAGGGCATTGGTGATAGTGGTATTGCACTGGACTGGGCAGTGATTGCATGGTGAGGTGATGAGGTGGAGCACCAGTGGGTTCTGGCGCACACAGGAAAGTAGCCTGGGAGTGGTGATGATAAGGCCATGGGTTGTGATAGCAGGGAAAGATTGGATGAGTCCCTTGGCACTGGTGACATTTACACTATTTCCTATGTAGGGGGATAGACACACAATCTAAGCCCTGGTAGAGTATATGCCTACCCCCACTTTATATCTCTCTGAAATCTCTCTGGACTTGGATACCTCTCCTAAATCAACTGCCTTGAGAACATCATCCACCTCCAAAAATGGCCAAGTCCTATTAGGCCAAGCATCTCTAAAACAGGTGTTGTGTGGACCAACAGACATCACCCATACAGTTTTCAACCTGCACATAGCACCCTAAAACATCAGGCACCTCTTGGGATCATGTTACAGCTGATAATCCCCTCTGCAACCTGGAAATAGTGTAGATGGGACTGGTGCCAAGGACTCATCCAAACATCCCCTGCTATCACAACCTGTGGCCTTATCACTACTCCCAGACTACTTTCCTGCGTGTGCCAGAAACCACTGGTGCTCCACCTCATCACCTCACTACACAAATTCAATCACTGACCAGGCCAGTGCAAGAACACTGTTAGTATCACCAATACCCTCTTGAGTTACCCTCCTCCATCAAGGCCATCCCTGCAACCTCTTGCAAATGCATTGACCTTAACCTCATACTTAATCAACTTGATCAACTTGCAGTAACTGCATACAAATCATGAGACAATAAAAATTGCATAAACTCAACATGGTAGTTCAGATATCCAGGTGAAATTTTCTGGATTTAGCCAAATAGTGTTGTATTATTTCAAAAACCAGGATGATGAATGATGTGGTACCTAAAAATTGTGAGCTCATCATACTTGTTGGTAACTCAGATTCAGTTTTTTTATGGTGAATGTGATGAGAGCTGAGACAGAGAAAACAAGGCAGATGAGCTGGGTGTTTGGATGGCTGTGGAAGGATAGATTTCTATCATGAAGAAAGAGAGAAAGAAATAAAGAAACAAGCTAGAAAGCCTGAAACAGGGAACACAAGGAAGATAAGCTGAGTGTTGGATGGCTGCGGAAGGATGAGAAATGATCCCCCCCATGGCCTCTGTTTCAGGTATACTACAACTGAGGTATCACAGATGATGAAATGTGAGTGGCAGGTTTGGATTGCACAGGAAATCTAGATGAGATAGTGAAATGAAAAAATAAACACGTAATAGCTCAACAGAATGGAACCTCATGGGTTGAGTGATCAAAAACCTTGGAGTTACTTGTGTTTGACATTGGCCACATAGGCCTTAGAGTAAGAAGTTGATGATTATGAATAACTTTTTAATAAAATTCTAAGCTCTTTGTAGTTGTAAAAACATATCATTCAGGATATTTGAATATTATTGATGGTTATGACATTACTGCTCAAATCTTATGGGTTTTATTTGTGTTTTTAGGTTTGGAAACAATTGTGTTAGAGTAGGAAATCCATGAAAATAGATAGCTTTGTGAATGTTAATGCCAGAAGTTATCAAATAATAAGATACATTTATTTCAGAACTGTATCTTGGTTTAGATACACACACAGAGGAGGAGTAAGGAGTACATCTCCAGAAGAAGTAGTAAGTTCACATCTCCAGATAAATTTGGTACTCCTAATCCTAAGCTTCTGAAACTTGGATTTGATAAATCTTCATCTGATTTTTTTTATAATGGGAGTTCATGGTGATGTTGCAAATTTTCTGAGTCAAATATGGTGAAAGTCATTTGGATTTCATGTATTAGCTAATCCAAAGTTAAAGTGGTAATTCAATCATCATCAACTGGAAATATGAATCAAAGTTTGTAATATTGTTGTGATAAATTCAAATTATGATAATTGAAATTTGGATCATTTGAATAAACTTGGTACTTGCTGAGATAGATGAGTGACCTACTAGTGCAAAACACCTAAGTTTATAGTGACCATGTTCATGTGGGCAAGTACTAGGTGTAATTACATGATTCCAAAGGTGGGAATGATGTTTTTGATTTTGGAAAAAAAATCCCACCTTTGAAATCATGTAAATAGACCTCTTACTCAATGAGATACATAAGTGGCCAACTAAGTGCAGCACACTTAACTTCAGAGTGACAATGTTCAGGTGGGAAAATAATAGGTGCATGTACATGATTCCAAAGTTTTTAATAATGATTTTGATTCTGGAAAGGAATATTGTAAACTTTGAAATAATTTAAATTTAGCTAGTACTTGCTGAGATACATGAGGGGACTACTAAATGCAGCACAGTTAACTTTAGAGTGACCTTGTTCAGGTGGGCAAGTACTAGGTATATGTACATACATGATCCCAAATGCTGGAATAATTTTTAGTATTTTGGAAAAAAAATTCCCACATTTGAAATCATTTAGATATACCAAGTACTTGCTCAAATAAATGAGGAACCTACTAAGTGTAGCACACCCAAGTTAATTTAGAGTGACCAGGTGGGCAATGTCCATATCTCAGCAAGTACCAGGTGTAATTACATGATTGAAAAGGTTTTAATATTATTTTCAAAATAAAAACCATTATTACAAACCTTGGAATCATTTAAATGCACCCAGTACTTGCTCAATAGTCTAGAGTCACTCAAAACTGAGGTGTGCTGCACTTAGTAGGTCCCTCATTTATCTCAGCAAGTGGAAGACTTCCTGTTGATCTGGATTACTTAATTTAGACTGGCTAAACCTAAATTATAAACTTTGTTAGGTTATGAGAACTCATTTGTCATTGTTTTTCATCACCAAAAAAAATTTAAATTTAGACTTAGCCCATCTAAATTAAGCTTTCTTGGTGAAGGGAAGTCTTCCAGTCCCAGGTGTATCTACATGATTGCAAAGGTGAGAATGCTCTTTTCCAGAATAAAAAAATTATTCCAACCTTTGGAATCACATACATATACCTAGTATAGTCAAACCTGTCAAGAGTATACCAAACTAAGGGCATAACCTGCTCAAGTGCATACCCAGGGCTTCTCCTCACATTGGGAATGCCAAAATTAGGATTTTTGAATGGGCATAACCCTTCTAAGGGCATACCAAAAGGCTTCTCCAGAGAGGTATGCCTTTAGACAGGTTTGACTGTACCTGCTCACCTGAACATTCACTCTAAAGTTAACTGTGCTACATTTTGGAGGTTCATCATGCATCTCAGCAAGTACTTTAGTTGTATTTAAATTATCCCAAAGGTTATAATATTCTTTTGCAGCACCAAACACATGATAAAACTTGCTAATCATGTACATACACTTATTATTTGTCCACCTGAACATGGTCACCCCAAAGTCAACTGCGCTGCACTTAGTAGACCACCCATGTATCTCCTCACGCAAGCGGTGTATTACGTGATTCAAAGGTGGGGATATTCTTTTCCAACATCAAAACATTCTTACCACATTTTTAATCAAGTACTGACAGGACCCTGGAAAGCCCTGACTAACCGGCTTGTGTAAAACCAGAGATTTTGGGTCTTTGGATACATAGTAAATTGGGTTTTTCTCTGATTGCTACGTGTCACACAAGGGTGTTTTTTTTATTTTCTAGGGAAAAAATCATTTCCATACGTCTCAGACAAGTATCATCAAAAAAAAAAAAAAGTCATTTGCTTGCAGCTACAGACTATTTGAGGCCTTTTTGTGCCTTTTTAATGTTATCCTCAACATTTTTGATGTACAAGGGTCACCCATGGCCAACAGTGTCATGTGCAATGCCGACGGCACCCACACTCAGGCCTCAGACAGGCGGCATTAAATCTGGTCAGATCGGAATGATTATAATCCTATCAGCTGGGCTATTATAGCTACATTCACACAAGTATGTCTTTTTTTAAATTCCCAATGGCAAAAAAAGATACCTTGTACACAAGTATGATTTTTGAAAAAAAACACAAATCCGCTACGTATCCGGTCCATTTCACAAGTATCATTTTGAAAAAAAAGCGGTTTTGCTACGTGCTACCCAAGCCGGTTCAGTCGGGGCTTGCCGGGTCCTGTACTGACACATAGTACTCGCCCACCTGAACATGGTCAATCTAAACTCAGGTGTGCTGCACTTAGTAGGCCACCTCAATTTTTGTCATTTGCGGTGGAGTTGCTCTAAACCAGCCCCTGGTTTATGAGCATTTCCCAGGGGAGATGAAGTGGGCATTGGTTGTAGTAGGATGCTCGTGTTTCACAATCAAACTGAAGCGTTAATGGCTGCCTTACGTACATTGCCTCACGACTGCCATTGGGTCTCGTGTTCAAAAAAGACACAGTGCACTTGGGGAGTATTGTGGGCCTGCAGCATGCAACATCACGGGCGGCGACATGTTGTTCTGCCTCGATGGGGGGAGATACAGTATTTGAGGAATGCAATGTCCATTCTTTGGAACAAGAGCCTCCTCAAGAAGCGCGGGTACACAAGCAGCTTTGTTGCTCTCAAATGGCATCCATCGTCATGGACAAAAATCTGAAAGAAGTGACGGTATGATGGAACGCGTCGACTGGCCATTACTATTCTCACACGCACACATCGGCATCATCATCCTCTCCGGTCATAGGAGCACACGATATCTAGGCACGGACATACAGTAAAAAGAAGAAGGAAACAGAGACAAGCACAGAAAAGAAAAGTGGGGCAAAAAACGATCACAAAAAAAAAAACACTCCATGGGGCATGAGAAGAATTGAGTATGAAGAAAGAAATGGCGGGGAAGTTATTTAGAACTTTTTTTCGAGTCTTTCTTGGGAGATTGACTAGCGGCGGTAGGAGCGGTAGCAGTAGCGGGGTAGTAGACGAGAAGCTGGATGAGAAGAGGATTTCTTGACTCAGCCTCATTGGGCTTCTGAGAGAAACTAAAGAGAGAGGGGAGGGACCCGGTCTTGGCAGAGGACTTGCTGAAAAGATTGGCGGTAGCAGTAGCGGTAGCGGCGGCAGCGGCGGGAGACGCGGCGGTGGAAGGCTTGCCGAATATATGGGTGGAATTGGTAGCCGATTCGGCAGAAGGGTTGCTGGCCAGACTGTGCTCGCAGTGGTGGCTGCTAGGGGCTTCCCAAACAGCGTGCTCGAGGTGGCAGGTAAGGGAGTGACGTTGTTGGCCAATGGGCTACTGGCAAGGGGAGTCGCGCCAAACAAGCTGGTCGCGCCGGTGGTTTTCCAGAGCTTGGACGGTTAGTTGGGACAGGTGAAACAGGCCGCGCCGTTGCAGCACTGCTAGTATTAGTAAAGGAAAAGGTGCTAGATTTGGAAGCTTGTGGCTGAGCGGTTCCGTTGGTTGGCATGGAAGCTTGAGGGCGGGGTTGGATGGCGGCGCAACTTGTGTGGGCGGTGGCTCCGCGGCTTGCTGGGGAGCCGAAGAGGGAGGCTGTCCAGGGGCAGGTTGGGCAGCTCGGGTATTGGGCGGACCAGCTTGCTGTTGAGCCTTGGATCCATCTGGGGATTTGGGCGTTTTGAGGGCACGTTCCCGAGTTCGATTGATCGCCGCCTGCCTGTCTTGATGCAGGTGGATTGCCGTGAAGATTGGTGAACGAGTTGCGGCCACTGGTGGAGTTGGGATGCTCCGAAGCTTCATCGACGGGCACATGGAGCGACTCCATCGCTTCGCCAGCAGTGTGGGGGATCGGATCTTCGTCAAAGACAGTGCTTCTCAAATGCTCGAATTGTCGTCTGGCAGCAGCGGCTACATCGCGCGAGGAGACTTGCTTCTCGTCGGGAACGATGGTGTCTAGGAGCTGACTGGTGGCCATGTAAAGTTGACTGTTGCCCCGCCGACGGCGATCTGGAATAATGCGCCCAAGAGTGTGTCTGGGTTGACTTGAAATCCACTGGCTAGTAGCTCGTTCATTCCCTTATACATTCGGTCATAGAGATGGTGATGTCTTGTGGTTCGCTGATTTCGGCATGGACGTTGAACAGGTCGACCAAGGCAGCCATGTGAGAGGTGCGGTTGTTGCGTAAGAACTGCGCTTGGAGGCCTTGTACGCGTCGTGAGCTGAGGCGGTATCGTTGATGCAAGATCTCAGTTCGCGTGGGATGGTCCAGTAAATCAAGTTACGTGCTATCTTGTCTCGAGCTTGTTGAGGGGCACGGGTGGGGTGCCCTGGAGGTATTTATCGCGATCGATCAGGTCCGAGAGGGTCTTGTCCACCTCGCCATCCAGGCGTGCAAATTCGTTCCATCCGAGCGAAGAGGGATGATATCGGCAGCGAACTCCCTGACGGCTTCCATGGTCCGTATGGAAGCAAGGATAGGATCCTGGGGTCACTAGCACCCATGTTCTGGCTGTTGGTACCGTTCTGACAGCTGGAAGAGGCCATGATCTGGAAGATGAGATTGGTGTGGTTCAGTATAGTGATTGGTAGGATGGGTGTGATGGAAAGAGGTGAGAAGCGGACTTTTTAAAAGGAAAAAAAAAAAAAATGGTGGAGGAGGGGTTCGCCTTAGTCGCGCCGCCGCGTCGGGAGGATTCAACGAACAAAGGCTGAGCGATCCGCTGAGAAAGTGAATACGTAAAAATGAATGATACAACAAAAGAACACCTGCATCATCCTTTGAAGAAAACCTACTTAAAAGACTACTTGTTAGAGTAGCTCAGTTGACACAGGCGTGATGGCCATGCTTAGATGGATGAAAGAGAGAGCTTTACGCCTTTACTGCGCTCTGGGTGTCGCCCAAGGCCAAGTGCGCGCCAAGGTGCGCCCACCCCGCACCTCCCACCGAGGTGTTGATACATGGCAGTAATGTATTAATATCTGGGGCATGGTCATCTACCATTTGTTGGAAGATGAAAATGATGGGATTAACTTTGGCCATGCCTCTTGACTTTGTTTTCCTTTCTCAAAACCACACTGGCAAGTACTTGGCCAACACTGTCAGTCTGGTTGTCAAGAAATTTGGAATTTGCAACAAGGTAAGGCAGCTTTTTTATGTCTTTGTTTCTTCCATCTAAAAGTAACACTTCTTTTTCTTAGATATGTGGAATTGTAAGCAACAATGCATCAAACAACATGGTGATGATAAGGGAGCTCAAGAAACAGAAGTGGCCAAGCTTCAAAGGTGATACACACTGGATCCGGTGTGTTGCTCATGTCCTCAACTTAATTTTCCAGGCTATTCTCTGACTGTTTGGAACTCAGAATCAAACAATTCAGCGCCAAAAATTTTGCTTTCTACTCAGTTGACTTGGATGAGTCAGACCCTGAAGATCATGCTCCTGAGGAGCAAATCCGAATGTAATCCCTCAGACTGGGTGTCTTGATTGGCTGGAATATATTAAACATTTAACTGATGAATGGTTTCAAAACAGATACACACAAGACTTTGAGTGAGGATGAATATGAAAGCAATGTTGAGGAGTTTGACCACATGTGAACAATCAATCAGAATAAATTTGTCTAACCAATATTGAGCATGCTAACGAGGAAGATGAGGACAAACAATATACAAAATCTTCTTGCAAACAATCTTTAGAAAAGTAAGCAACTTAAATCTCTTTGGGTATCACATGATAGCATGGTGTGTAAGTGACCTCTTGAAATTTTTTCAGTTCCGAGCAATTTTGAAGAAGTTCAAGTACTTACCAATTCTAAAGCCTTTTGTTAATATCTGTTGCCAAAAAGGGTGTGGAACTCCCCACAACATTGAAAGAGATGTATGCACTCAATGGAATTTAACAAATGTTCAACTCAAAAGATTATCAAGCGTCAAGATGCCGTGTAAGTCCTCAATTCTTTTTGAATTAAAATTCCATCAACTGAAATGTTTTGATCTAAGTCTTGAGTGGCAGAGTGATAAAAGACATGGTGCAGGGTGGAAGCATCAATTGTAAAAGTCAGATTTCAACTTGGCAC
The DNA here is from genome assembly GCA_004348175.1 of Puccinia novopanici. Taxonomy (NCBI): domain Eukaryota; kingdom Fungi; phylum Basidiomycota; class Pucciniomycetes; order Pucciniales; family Pucciniaceae; genus Puccinia; species Puccinia novopanici. The sequence continues at coordinate 17,549 of SMGU01005799.1, forward strand.
ACAATTTGGTTGATATTCTGAACTTTTTTCAAGAGATAAAAATTCAATATAAGAATTTCGGTATTCCATGTTTGAGTGATCGTGAGCAAGCAAGCAACAGAGCAGCGGCAACAACAATGAGGAAGGCAAACCTTTTATTATTGAGTGAGTGTTGAGGTTGGTACACCTCACACCTGTGGATATAGCTCAATGGTAGAGCAGCCTAGCATGCATCAGGTAGATGTGGGTTTGAGTCCCCTGTCTGCACTAGCCTTTTAACTTGCTCTACAGGTTATGAGCCCAGCGCTGTATGCGGCTGCGTATCTGGGATGAGCCTCTGGAAGGTGTAGTGGTTCCTAGCCCGGTGTTTGGTGTATGGGGGGGTGTTGAAGTTGGTACACCTCACACCCGTGGATATAGCTCAATGGTAGAGCAGCCTAGCATGCATCAGGTAGATGTGTGTTTGAGTCCCCATGTCCGCACTAGCCTTTTAACTTGCTCTACAGTGATAATGAGCAAGAAAGCGACAGAGCAGCGGCAACAACAAGAGGAAGAAAACCTAAAATGGTTTGTAGATTCAAGTGAGTTTTGAGTGAGACAATCTTGAGTTGAATGAATTTCTTTAGATCACACCTTTTATGTTTGAGTGATTGTGATCAAGCAAGTAACAGAGCAGCTGTGACAGAAATGAGGAAGGCAAACCTAAAGAAAGAAGTGAGAAGAGAGATAAGAAAACAAAAGAGAAGTAGAAAACAGACCTAAAATGGTCTGTAGCTTTGAGTGAGTTTTGAGTGAGACAATCTTGAGTTGAATGAGAAAAAGACAATGGAGTGAAAGATGATCTTTCTAAGTACAACCAAGATTAGGTTTCAGACAAAACAACTGTGGACTACAAGTTGGCCATCTACTGAGCCTGTTACATGCTAATACAGAGAGAGAGCTGGAATATGCTAATATTCAAGGTTTTAGATTGATGATAACTAACAAATACTACAGACTAACTGATGCATCCCCTCTCTACAGAATAGCAATTGGGCAGTAATTTTTACAATTTAACCTTTTATTCTCTTCTCTTTTTCCATGGCTAACATTCTTTTGGGTATAGTCCTTCACCCATCCTTCAGGGACAAGAATTTCAAGCTGGAAAACTGGGAGCCTGAATGGATTACTGAGGCTGTACAACTTACACGGTAAATATGGGTAAAATTTTACAAGCCCTGACTGATTCCTGCTCCTGCCTCAGTTTTTCAATCCCCTTCCCGTGTAAGTTGGTTGTTTTCATGATCTCAATACTTTTTGTTTGGCAACTGTTTAATATCAAAATTCTTTTTGCAGCCCAAAACTGGAATGCTTGCCAGCTGCTGCATGTGGTGGCCACTCTTGATCTGACCCTTTGAACACATGGCTAGCAGGAGCCCTTATTTTGGAAGTTAGTGATCTGTGAATACAAAAGAAGTGTTTTGGAAACACACATGGTGATCTTGTGCATATGGCACTTAATTTTTTAAGTTGTCTGGGTGAGTTCAACATTTATCCAACATAAAAATCATGAAAAAAAAGCTGAAATTCTCCTTATTCTTGAAAGCCACATCTGTTGATGTGGAAAGAGCTTTGAGCTTTGGACAAGATTATGTTTGAGCAAAAAGGCATAGGCTCATGGCTCAATCTATAAGTAGGGTTATGAATGTAGCTTTTTACTCAAGGAAGAAAAAGATTGAAGGTGGTTTGTTGGAAAAGTTTAAAAAAGGAAAGAATGAGGTGAAGAATATGTCAAAGGATCCAGGGAACAGGATGGTTATATTGAGGTGGTGGATTAGCCGGGTTCAATACAAAAGATATTGATTGATAAGATATATATAAAGATGATTCTCCAGGGTGTGTGTGTAAGAATAAGTGAATGAATGTAAGTGAATGAATGTGATGGAGGGAACAAGAACAGGTATTTATAGTATTATTGATGCTGAGAAAGATATTAGCTGCTGACTTTCCATGTGGAAAGTCATTACATTTATATTTCTTTTCTTATTATGAATGCTCCAGCATCCTGGCGCATTCCTTTTTATTTGAATGCTTCCTGCTGCACTTGTCTCAGCAGAAATTGCAGCAGAGGATGTCACATTGGGTGTGTCCGCTTTCTGGCTGAGAATATCAGAGGAATCTGATACACTGGTATGGCTTTCAAGGGCCAAGTTCCCTCTTACAGGGATTACACATTCAACAGGTTATTGATTTGGAAAATTTGTAAATATTTTTATTTATTTTATAATCTTCAAGGAAGCCTTTGAATTTTAAACCAAGTGACTAGGAAGAGAGGTACCTCTGGTACCTACCTTTTTACACAGGTACCTCAGGTACCTGGCTAATAGCCACAGGTACCTGCAGGTACCTTCTAGGAGTAAAGAGGTGTGGTACCAGGTGTCTGGTTTGGTAAAAAATGAGAAGGGTACCCAGTACCTGCAAGGGTACAAGGTGCTGAATGCCCATTTTTACTGCAGGGTGATATAAAGTCTCCTGGTGAGGCAGTCATGAATTGAATACTCAATGACCAAGGTGCCTAAGCTTCCATAGAGTTTCTCCCAGATTTCATTGAGAAACCAGCCAAGTTTCAATCATTTCAGACATACATTCTTTGTTGTCTGGACAATGCTGGGCCTGCTACAAGTTAGCGCAAATCTGCTAACAGTGAATGAATTTTGTTGTAGCTGTTATACAGAGTGGTGCTAACACTAACAAAACAAGGCCAAACCAAAGTCCTTGATTTCCTGCGCTACAGTGCTTTTTAGCAGAAAAAAGCCGTTACAAGCACTGTAGCAGCTCTAGTCTGTCAGAATTCTGATCTGAGTGCACTCCCAGCACTGAGTTCACTCTCCTCCATACACATCCCTTTCCTCTCCCATCCTTATTATCCCCTGTTTTGTCCCCAGTCCTGTCCCCTTCCTGTCCCCTGTCCTGTCCCCTATCCTGTCCCCTGTTCTGACATCCTGTCCTGTCTGGCCAAGTGGCCTTGTCCTGTTTTGTTCAGGCCCCCTTTGGATCTTGCAAGGGGGCTCTCTAGTTGTTACTATTGAAGTCTGCTCCTCACCTTATGAAATAAAGTATTGAGTCTGAGCATCTTTCAACCTGACCCCTCAAGCTCCTCATTCACCTCTGAGTTCCCCTTCTGAAAAACTGACACAGTCATGACTACGGGATTGGTGTGCAAATAAATTGGCTGCTATGCTATCCTTTTTTGGCCCAAGAAAAAGTGGTGTTGTGGCCCACCGTTGCTCTGGAGCAAGAAGATTAAGCCAACCTTGGACCTCATATTTGTTTGGGTTGCAAATGATGAGGTGAGATGATCTTTCCAGTGGTTGAAGAATTGACTAGAATCAAAAGAGTGCCCTCAAACCAGCAAACAAACCATAGCCACTTTAATTTGGTCCCATAATTATATTAGCGCAAGGCCCTTGGGGGATTATGTTGGCTGGTGAGAGAGATAACTTGTAGGATGATTGATATTGCTTGATGGCCAGGTGGTTTTGGCACTATCAAATTCAACAAGAAAAACAATATCAAAATTTAGATCTTGAATGGGTTGTGAACCACTCACAGAATAACACACTCTTAGGAATTCACCTTGGGATCTAGCCACTGCTCTTTCAGGATCTGCCCTTGCCAGGCCCTTGTGCCTGGCCATACGATACATCATTGCCTTTTCTGCAAAACTCTGTATATCCTGAACGTACTCCATAGCGCACCACAAAAGAAGTGGCTCAATTCTCTTGTTCCTTTTTAATTGAAAGGAACAATAAAGAGAAGAAAAAAACAGTGATAGAAAGGAGGAGGAGCCAAGCACAAAAACACACAAAAACACCCATCTGATGACATATCAGAAGAAGGTGGTAGGCGTAGATATTACCATAATCAGTAAGATTGAGGTCTACTTGACTCCATGGTTCTAGATCAGAGAGCCGCATGTGTGCCATGAATGCACTTTGTGTCTGGCATCAGCATGAATGGTTGTGAGACATAAAGAAGCTGGGACGAGTGAGCCGCAGACCGCATGGACGACAAGAGCCGATACAAGGAAGGTCAAAATTTCCCAGATGTAGCCGCTGTGGTTCAGGGATAACAGGGCCACAAGTGCCAGGGACACCCGGCACTGGCTAGCCGCAAGATAACTTCAGTGTGGAAGAGATGCGGTTTCCAGGGAGCTGTGACGTGGGGGATGGGTTATTCTGACAGGCATATAAGCTGCAGCCAACAAGCCGACCTTGCCGGAGCTCTCTCGTCCTTCGTCCGGGTTGCCCTGACCCCGGTTGAGACGACCTTCTGATCAGCAACTCAAGAGTATAGAGATTCGATGCGGACCCAGAAATGAGCCCGTCTTATCTTCTCGCAGACAGTCCGTCCGATATAAATCGGCTCTTCCCCAGCTCCCTCGCCGTATTCTGTTGGCCCAGAACCCTGCGGTCTCCTTCTTCCCGTGTGGGAAGAGCGGGTTGGTCTCTGGGGACACACACACACACACACAGAGAGAGAACGCTGCTCCGTCCAAGACTCTTGGAACCCTGGCCACATGGCGGATCCGCGAGAACTGGATGGGCGGAAGATGGACCGGTCCCACTGCAAAGAAAAGGATCCTTGCAAGAAGAACCAGGGACGCACCACACCGGCCAACAACACAAAGCGAACTCGGCGGGAAGGGACCGTACCCTTTTGGGTCCAGAGAATCGATGGCTTTCTTTGTTGTTGTTGGGCATTTTTTTTTGTTGTACAAACGTATGTAAGAAGAGAGAGGATCGAAGACAAGAAAAAAAAAAAAAAAAAGAAGAAGAGAGAGAGACGGGGGAGGGGGGACGAAGACAGAGAGACAAAGACAAGTCCAGATCGTAGACGACAATCCTGGGGCAGGGAGACGAGGGGCTAAGAAGCGACATGTTTGTCCTTGGAGGGGGAGATTTTTTGGGGTCGAGGGAGGACTTGGGGTTGTCGTTTCGAGCTGGGATGTGGAGGGGGAGGAGAGACAGCGGTTAGTATGGAGAGAAGATGCTCGAAAGGCAGCAGAGAGTGGGTAGAAGACGAAGTGTGAGGAAAGAGGGGAAAGGCCAGACTTACACGAGTCATTCGCGGCGGAAGTGGACGGCTGAGGAGCGTTGAGCGAGAGAGAGCCTTGTGCGAGGCGGCGGACTTCTTCGGCGATGAGGCGGGTTTCTTTGTAGAGTTGATCGAGGGCACAATGGCCGGCGAGGCGGCGGGGGCGGGGCAGGAGAAGCCGTAGACGCGGTGGAAGCCGGATGGCCGGGCTGTGACGCGGAGGGGTGTGCGGCCTGTTGCGGATGGGCCGAGCTCAGACTCTCAAATTGGCTCAACCACTCGCTGTGACCGTGGCCGTGCGGAACCCCGCCGGGATCCGATCCAAGTGTGTCTGGGTTCGGCAGGCCCGGGGACACGCCCACGGGCGGCGGGACATGGGGCCTCAACGATTCCTGCGCCAAGGGGCCCTGCTGTGGCTGCTGCAGGCCGGCTGACATGTTATAGGGCGGCTGCATGGGTGGCGGCTGGGGATAGTGCTCGTGGACGACATGTTGTTGTTGTTGTTGTTGTTGTTGGGCGTGTTGCGCGTTCGGATGCGGGTTGGCCATGTTTCCGTGGGGTTCTGCCGTGGGTTGGAGGGGATGGTTCGGCTGGTAGGGCGGGTGATGGGGTGGGGCCGTGGTTCCGTTGACAAAGGTGGGCGCCAAGGAGGGATCGGCCGGCGGGGCTTGCGAGGGCGGGTCGAGAGGGACGGGCTCGTCGGGGGCGGCGGAAGCGTCGTGTTCGAGGAGCATCCGGGCGACGGCGGCCACCTCTTGGGCGGTGACGGGAGCGCTGTCGGGGCCCATCTTGGCGTCCAAGTGCTGGCTGACGGAGGAGTAGAGCTCCAGGTTGGAGCGGCCCAGGGCGATCTGGAACAGGGCGCCCAGCAGCGAGTCCTCGCTGATCACGAATCCGTTGGCCACCAACTCCTGCAAGCCCTTATACATCTCGTCGTACAGCACCGAGATCTGTCCCGGCTGCCTCACCGCCATCCGGAAGTTGAACAAATCCACCAGCCCCGCATGTGCGCCGTCCGCGTGTTCCGCAGGAACTGGGCCGCCAGAGTTCGGTAGGCCGTGTGGGCCGACGCCGCGTCCCGCAGACAGTACCGGAGCTCGCGCGGGATCGTCCGATAGATCAAGCTGCGCGCCACCTTGTCTTGCGCCTTGTTGAGCGGCTCCGGTGGCGCCGACTGGAGATACTTGTCGCGCTCAATCAGGTCTGCTAGCACCTCGTCCACTTCCTCTACCCAGGCGTGCAGATTCCTCCCGTCCGCCAAAAGCGGCTCAATGTCCCCTGATAGCTCCCTCAGCGCCTCCGTCCTCCGAATCGATAGGAATATCGCTTCTTGTCCCTCGTCTCCCGTCTTGTCTTCGTCTTTTACTGTCTCCGTATCTGGTTTGGGTTGCACCATCTTGTCTGATCTGGACGAGTGGAGCGGTGGTATGTTGATTTTCTCCGAATCAAGGGGAGGGAAGACTTGGATCTGGCAGGATCTGGCTAGGTGAAGTTTTTTTTTTTTTTGGAATTACGGCAGCAGAGTGAGAAAGCAGCTCCTGTTTATGCATCCATCAGGGTCCAGTTGTGTGTTGTTGCCCTTTGTATATTCATCTTGTTATGAGCCTTGGATTTGAATATTCAAAGCTTTTTTACGGTTGGGTTGACCCAGAAGGCATGAGTGTAAGCGGTTGCACTCATGTTCCTTGAAGGAATCCATTATAGCCCGGTTCACATTTTGGGACCTTCAACACAGCAGCTTTCAAAACCATTAATCCACATACATATTGTGAATCAAGTGCGTTTGGGCACACACACAAGTCAGGCCAAATTTTGGCCAAGTGCGCTTGGCCGAGCCTAAAGTCTGCTTGGCCGAGCTTCAAGTGCACTTGGCACTGACCCAACCCCCACTTGGCACATGCCAAAGTTGGGGTGGGTCATGACAAAGTCCCACTTGGCCGAAGCCAAGTGAAGGTGCCACGACTAAAAAATTGATCATTATTTTTTTTTATTTGTTACTACAGCCTTCAAAAACGCGAACGATACTTTTTTTTACAGTTTTTGTAATGTGTTGAGCTGCTAATGAGTAGCTGCTATGACTACCTGTTTGGGCTGCATATGATGACAAGCGAAGAAAACAATAAGCAAGTTGTCTTTTTTTTAAAAAAAAAAACAAAGGAAGACCTAGTTATTCTGGAGGCAAGGTCAAGAGAGGCACGGTTATCTCCTGCATGTCGGCACAGGGGCAAACATGCAAAGGGAAGAGGAAAGAGAAAAGAAAGCAAAAACACTCACAGTCTTCTGGGATGAGAGTGAAGATATGGTCAACAGATGATCTTATCGGCCAAGAGCTTTAATCAGCCCAGCAGAACTTGGGGATGTGCCAAGATCCCTGCCCTGTCCAAGCTGACAGATCAAGCCCCCTGGGCACTTGTTCAATCCCCATTGGCACAGTGCCAACCGGGACTTGGGCTTGTGCCCAAACCCGCTTGATTCACAATACAATTCTCATAAAATTTTTTGGTCATCAGATCCAACTGGTATGGACCAATCTGAGCACTCGAAAAGAAATGTGAAAAATTGATGACATGTCCCAACCATGTGAACCAGGCTAATTTCTCTATGCATTCTCATATACACAATCAACAGCTTCCGCAATAGCTACAAGTGTTAGACATGCTCAACATAAAATCCACTCACCAACAAGCAGAGAAGGGTCAGTGGCAGAAGAGTACACCCTCGCGTTTTATTCATGAGAAATTTAGAAAAGATATGGCACTTTTCCTATAAGGCTATATATATAATGGCTGATATGAGTGAATAGTGATGGATATAATTAAACTGGAGCGGGGAAGAAGTGTATCTACAACCCAACCACAGTAATGCATGCACAAAGTCTAATAAGAAAAAAACCCTGTGGGCATCATTCTCACTTTTTTTGTCGGCTGAGGGATTCATCATTGACTATCAACACCACAACATCAATCCAAGTCAGCGAATAGGATTGAGGAAGGGACATCTAGATGAACGAGTCCCGTACCATTCAACATCAACGTGTCTGAATCCAAGATCAGTCGGTTGCCACTCTGCGCAACTACACTAGCAATCTCACGTGCAGCTTCAAGCCTTCGAAGTTGCAAGAATCCTATAAAAAACAATGGTTAATCAAGGGAAAAGGATGTCAGTGAAAGAAGACCCCCTGCCTTCGATACAAAATATCAGGAGGCAGTAGAGGAGGGAGAGTGACGGACCTCGATTTTGTTTGACGGCCTCACCGATCAACTCTGCGCTTCGAGCCTCACCCTGGGCGCGGATCTTGGTGGCCTGTTTTTCTTGGATGGCCTGGTCGACGAGGAAGGCGGCGCGTTGGGCGGTCTGTTGTGCGATCTGCTTGCTCTCGACCGCCTCGCTGAAGGCGGGGGAGAAGGTGACGTGGGTGATGGAGACGTCATCTAGCGTCAGGTTGAAGCGCGAGGCTCGTCGCGTTAGGTTCTCTCGCACGAGCCGCGATACCATCTCTCGTTGTCCAATCAATTGCGATGCATTGAATTGCGCTACAACCGATTTTAATACTTCGTTCCTGTGTTGAAATACTTTAAACATACAACCTCCTTAAAAAATAAGAAATAAAAATCACACACACTATACTGGGTAATACACGCTCATCGTAATCAGAGCCAAGTTCTCGGTAAATGGTTGCCAGTGAGTCGATATTAGGGCGGGATAAAACTCGACAAGTGATATTGACCATCTGTAAATCTGATCGGGAACAGAAGGTACCAAGTTCAGAGTTTTTCATCAAGACTTCTGAATGTTGCAATAATATATTTGTTGAGGGTATATACCTTTCGTTCCAGTGAGTGATGCGATGGTCCTGGGTTTTGCTCGGACATCATAAATGATTGGGGTCTCGAACCAAGGGATCTGGAGGGAAGGAATCAAGAAGGATCAGGACAGAGTCAATGAAGTGTGAAATGTGCTGCTGACCACAAAGTGAGTTCCTTCGCCATACACATCCGGTTTGACACCATGGAGTCGAGTATACTTGATGGCGCGGTGCCCTCCGTCGACTAAAAAAAAAGACAGCAGGGATGATGGGATTGGTTCAAGGAATGGTGTGGATGGATAGAGATGGGGTTGTTGACACCCACCGTTAAACAGAGCCGAGTTGAGGGTGATGGCGGCCCCACCGAGGAGTAAGAGGCCACTAGCGCCTCCGAGGGCCTTGCCGAATCCCGATGGCCCGGCGCCGAAGTTGGAGTTAGTGCCGCGACCCGTGCCACCCGACTGGCCAAAGACACGGGCCTGCTTGGCGAGCAACCTGGCGAATTCTCGGCCCTGCTGGTTCATGGTGGTGGGAGTGAGGGGAGTGGCTTAGGATGGCCAATCGGCTGACGGCCGTTTGATGAGCGCACTGCTTATGTCAGCCAGTCACTTTACTCCAAATTACAACGGTCAGCGTGTCAGCCGCCAACGGCTCTTCCGAAAGTATACATACTATGAAGAACCACGCCAACAGCCCCGCCGCACTGCTCTCACTCGGATTCCTGTTTCATGCCGTCTATCTCATCTCCAGTGAGTCTTCAGCTTCATTAATGATCGCCGTGTACATATTGCTCACTCATCCATTTAACAGTATTCGATATCTACTTCATCAGTCCCGTCGTCAGAGTCCCTCACCGATTCGGTCCCTTGGAACCTATCCCGGGCGAGTCCCCATCATCGCGTATCCACTCCAAGCCCTCGCCAGTCGGGTAGTCTTGATTGTGGGTGTGTCGTCCCCTCCTGATCTTCTTACAAAAACACACGAACACTTGGGCTGATAATTAGTGGGTGGTCTCTGGGCGCTGTCCTAGGTGATGGCTTGAGAGCGGACAAACTATTCTCCATGTTCCCTAATCCGCCCTTCGATCCACCGCTCTCCGTCCCACTCCTACCAGATCTCAAACCAGTCCCCATCGTGGAGCACCACCACCCTAATCTAACCACACCCGCACCCTACCTCAGGGCTCTCATCCAAACTGGGAAAGCAAGCTGGGGAGTGAGTCATACCCGCGTCCCAACAGAAAGTAGACCTGGTCACGTAGCCATCATCGCTGGAATGTACGAGGATGTCAGTGCCGTCACTCGAGGTGAGTATCTAGTTCCCATCCACTCGACACTCCTCTTCTTTTTAAGCGCTCATCATCATCATCATGTGTGGTTCCCCGGGCTCAGGTTGGAAAATGAACCCCGTCAACTTCGACTCTGTCTTCAACCAATCCTCACATAGCTTCACCTTTGGATCCCTGATATCTTGCCCATGTTCAAACATGGTGCATCCGATCCCTCTCGAGTCGATGCTTGGAGTTATGACGAAGATGCCGAAGACTTCACCAAGGATGCGGCTCAGCTAGATATCTGGGTCTAAATCGGCTCAAAACTTTACTATCGGAAGCAAAGCAAGCCGGTCCAGGCAGCTCGCTCGATCGTCAACTACGCTCAGATCAAGTCTTCTTCTTCTTACATCTGTTGGGATTAGATAGTACAGGCCACTCTTATCGCCCTCACTCGCCCGAATATTTCCGCAACATTCAAGTGGTTGATCAGGTGGTACGAGCAACACAAAAGTTACTGGAAGACTTTTATAACGATGACGATCGTACGGCTTTCATTTTCACCTCCGATCACGGAATGAGCAATATTGGCAATCACGGAGATGGAGATCCAGATAACACTCGCACCCCTCTGGTTGCGTGGGGGAGTGGGATCCAAAAAGGTACGGTTGGCGCTCCGTTTGTTGATGACGGCACTCTCAAACATGATCCGTACTACCAAAATTGGAACCTGAACATGACCCACAGGAAAGACGTGGAACAGGCCGATATTGCTGCCCTCATGGTGTGTATGCATGCTTCAAAAGTCAGCTCGTGACTTGGGCTTTCTTTTACTCATCCTCTTTGTGCAATTTTGTTAGGCTGCACTCGCTGGCATCCGCGTGCCTTCAAATTCTGTGGGACGTCTACCCCTGGACTATCTTAATGCCTCAAGCTCAGAACTCGCCAGAGCCACCTACGCCAACACGCGGGAGATCCTACAGCAGTATGAGACAAAGCATGGTAAGACACGGGCACGTCTCTTGATCTCCTAGTCTTGCTCAAAATCTCACCTTTAGTTTCCCCCTTTTTTTTAAAAAAAAAAAAGAATTCAAGGCTTCAACCAAATTCGCTTTCCACTCTTTCCCTGGCTTACCGGATAAAGAAACTTTGAACAAGCCATCCATCTCGGAAAGGTTATTCCTCATTCACAGAATGATTCTCACCGATCGCAATGACGAGGCCATTAGAGCTTGTAGTGAGTTGCAAACTTTAGCGTTGCAAGGGTTAAAATATCTGCAAAGGTGTGAAATATTATGTAGAGGTCCCCGGCAGTACATGTGACCTTGTTGATGACTGATTAATTTTGTTGACCTTATTATAGATATGACTGGTTCCGACTGCGCACGATCATCGTGATTGGCTACATTGGATGGATGGTCCACACTGCCATCTTTGTCCTGCGCACCTACCTTATTTCTGCCTCACCTCGAGATCACGTGCGATTCGGGTCGATTTTTGCGGGAGTTGTGTTCGCCGCCACGAGTGTCTATTTCTATCTGGAGCACAGTCCAATGACATACTACCTCTACGCGCTCTTCCCGGCTTATTTCTGGGGGCAAATCGTAGACGATGTGGATACGATACAAGACCTGGTGGAGTGGGCATCCAACGGGCCTTCGTCCCCGACTCGCATCTGGGCTAACGTCTTGGTCACCTTGATGAGCTTAGAATTCATGGTCCTTGGATACTTCCATCGGATGGCTTGGACCATTGGCTGGCTTGTCATCGGCCTCCTTTGGCCTTTCCTCGCGCTCTCACCTCGATTCAAGGAGGAAAATCATGCCTTGATCAAAGCATGGTCTATTGCTTCAATATTTACCAGTGTCTTTACCGTCTTACCTGTCGAGAAGGGCGAAAGTCTTGCAGTCATGTTAGTGTGGCTTCTGGCACTGCACGATCCTAACATGTTGACCTCATCAGCTTGACCTTTTGCTTCTGAATGCATTTCAGTACCATCGGGGCATTGCCTTTCTGTATGCAGGCTATACGATCCGACGGAGAAACTATGGCAGTCCCTCTCGGGAACAGTTGGCGATCATCCTGATTTCTCTGCTAGTCACCATCGACTCGACCCGGCGCCTTCAACAAAAGCAAGGACTTCCGCTGTTCAACCAGTTACTTGGGTGGCTACTTGTGGCGTCTTCCGTCCTCCCTTTACTGCCTCGACGCTCGCAGCCATGTGGTGAAGTCCAGGAGTCCTTACTGACGGCTCGGTTGGTCGAGATTGTTTTTGCTTACGCACCAGCTTTCATCATCTTATCGCTGTCATACGAGACGCTCTTCTATCTCGCGTTCGCCGGCTCGCTGTTGATATGGCTCGAGCTGGAGACGAGGTTGGCGCGGTTCGATGAGGCGCATGAGCGGTCTGCTGCCAGGGAACGTGAAACGAGATCGGGCAGCACGAAGCCGTGGAGCCGATCACCAAGTTCCGCCTGCACCACGGTAGACTGAGCTTTTCTACCTCTTCTTCATCCATGTGGGGTTCTTTGGCACGGGGAATGTGGGCTCCATCTCGTCGTTTTACTTGGAGCCGGTCTACCGCCTGGTGCCCATCTTCAGCCCTTCCTGATGTCGTCCTTACTGCTCTTCAAGATCTTGATTCCCTTCTTGATCGTCTCGGCGGTCTTTAGTAGCTTGAACCACCGTCTCGGCTTGCCCAAGTTCTCCCTTTGTCTCCAGCCTCACCATCACCGATCTCATGAGCCTCAACTTCTTCTTCCTCGTCAACGACGTCGGCTCCTGGCTCCAAATCGGCCAGTCTATCTCTCACTTCGCTATCTCCTCTCTCTTGTTGGTCTTCATGTTCTTGCTCCATTTCTTGGGCGACTTCCTCCTCCGCGACTTGCTCTCTACTCTCCCTCCTCCTCAACTTAAATCTAAATTCATCTGAGCACTCTCTCATAAGCTTCCAACACACCATGCCACTTCTTCTAACTTAATCAAGTCCCAAGTTCGCCGGCTTCCAAGAAGGGACTTACGCCTCAAGTCCACACATACAGCCCTAGAGAATTCTCTTGATGGTAGACACACTTTTAAAAACGGCATTGAATTTTTCTTGAAAATTCTCTCTTGAGACACAAATTAATTTACACCGGCGCATCTTTCTCCTTCATCTCCCATCACGCCAGCTTGGTACCGTTGAGACCACAACCCTCTCTCTCTCTCTCTCTCCTTGTCTCGATTCGAAGGTTCCAATCGCCCCCCGTAACTCCACTAAGAAAAAAAAAAGGAATATATGTTCTGCAATGCTGTGTGTGTGAGCTGCACGAGAGATACAGCGATGGCTCTGATGATGTACAACTTAGGATGACAATGGAATCGGGAGGAGAAGGGGGCAACTGAGACGTGCTGGCAGGACAGGAGGGGCTTGCAGCACACATCGTTGTCCGGGTGTGAATGTTTTGAGACTGTACTTGAGATTCAAAGACAACGCCTCTTTTCTACCAGACAAAGTCTGAAACAAGCACTTGTTTCTTGATTCTTACCTCTCCCAACACACTAGCCACTTTGTAGGTGGCGCATGGCCCTCCTTCCCTGGGTCCCTGGCCGCTCCCCTGGATCGAGTTGGGACTTGGTTTAGGTATAAGCAACTTCTTCTGTCTTTTACTAATGTCATCTTCCTTTTGTTTTATTTATTTATTTATTTTTTAAAAAAAAAGAATATTGGAGGACTGGAGGACTTCCTGTTGTCTCTGATTTTTAACTTGAGCATTTCTAAACCTAAAACCTAAATCTTACTTGGTGATGGGAGCCTGATTGTCATTGATTTTGATCACACAATAAGGTTTGGTATTTGGAAACATGTGGTCCAGATTTGGGTTTTTTGGTGACAGGAAGACTTGCAGTGTTCTCGTAGGACCCCGGAAAGCCCCTATATAGGCGGGTGATGAAAACCCTGGATTTGGGCAAAATTCATACCTCGGGGCCCCGCGGGGATCAAGGTTTTTTGACCCATCAATACCTGTTTCATGACTAAGCCATAGCTAAATTACCCAATCCCGAGGAATCCCCGGGGTATTTTAGGGTTTGAAAGTTTTTGGCTCATTTGGTAGGTTTTACATACCCTACAGGGGCGTTTGATGAGTAGGCTTTTGAAAAAATTTGCCAAAACATACCTGTTTCAAGAGTATGTTTTTGGCATTTTTGCCCAAATTCCATACCTTTTACATCACCCGCCTATTAGGGGGCTTTCCGGGTCCTGTTCTCGTTGGTCTGGATTGCCTAATTTACATTAACATGGGCTAAACCAACTTCCAAACTCTGTTTGGTGGTGGGAACATGACTGTCAACCATTTTCATCAAAAAAAAAAAAAAAAAATTTGGGATTGAGAATTAGAAGATCCAGATTAAGGAATCTGGGTGATGGGAATCCTCCAATAAATTGGTGCTTTTTTCTTTGGGAAGTGAGTTGCCTG
>SMGU01005807.1:0-12661 GCA_004348175.1 Puccinia novopanici
TATGCCTAGTACTAGCACTGTGCTGAAATTATTAAAAGAAGAGATTACTCTCAATCTACCTAGTGTATTGCTACTCTAGTTAAACTAATGTCCCCTTGTGGCCCAATCAAGGATGGCTTAAGGTAGGAGATACCTCTTTAAGATCAACTTACTTGGTATACAAGCAAAGAAGATAGAGGTGACAGCTGAACTGTGCTTATATCAAAATAACAACAGAGTTGTTAAAAGTAGCTGGCAAGCACTTAAACTGATTGGCTGCTTGTCAGAGGTGGTGGTCTTGCTGCAACTACTTTTAAGGATCAAAGAGAAAGCTTTTAAATGGGGCTTTTAATAAGACTAACTATTGTTCCAGTGGTAAAAAGGTATGGTGATGGGGAGATGGAAACACTACTCTAAAAGTAGGGGGAGGGAATTCACTGCACTAATAATTATATGCTGGGGTAAATCACTGAGGATCAATCTCAAGTCCACAGAGGCCACCTTTTATATTCTTTAGGTCTCTCAGGGAGAGCTCATGGTGTATCACACCATTCTTACATCAAATGATGCCATAATGGTGTCATCTTGCACCATAATAGCTCAATTGAGTACCTCCATTCATTCTATGTCCCCATGACATCATGCATGCATTGTTATAACCAATTGCTGCATGTGTCAACTTATTTTGAAATAGAATGACATGGGAATAGTTCTCACAGACTGTACAAGTGAAACTTTCTCAGGTTTCTCTCACTTCAATTTATATTACTATTGAAATTGTACTACAATATAATTGTGTACAATTGGAATTGTATTATTATAATTGAAATCCAACATAAATCTCCTCTCTCATTGTATAAATAAAGTTTGAACTATATTCATTTCTTATTTATGTACATATTCCATAAACTTATTTACATAATACATATTTTTATGGTATGTACTTATTTTACTGCTCAGTCCACAGTAATACTTCTTATGGTACTTGAGTTACAACAAAGTGCCAGAAGTAGTAGGAATTTAGGGGTAGGCCCAGTGGGTAACCCTAGGTAAAATTACATGAGAAATCCATTTCTGACATAATATTTAAGGATTTATTTATATTAAGTGAGATATAATATTATTATTAAAATATGCAGGCTTTTGGATACTCTGGAGTATCTCTAAGGCTGACACTAACACTACCTTGAGCATAGCAGGCCCAGTTTTGATGAGGGTGAGCAAGGATGCATAATGTGATGATGGAGGATGATGAGGTTATTGAGAAGTATGGATGAAAAGGATGTGAGAGAAGATTTTTCAACCAGGAATGGGCTTGAGAGGGGGTTACAGAACTTAAGAAAGGTTAAGTTAAGGATATGATGAAATAGATTAGTTGGGCAAGGCCACTATTAAGACTATTTTTTCTGAGGTGGTTGCAACAAGATCCTTTTGATCTAAGGTAAAAATTGAATTGGTATTTCCATGAAGTAAGGAAGTGTTCAAGTATATAAATGTAAGATTTTCAGGATACTCCAATTTGGTTGACTGACTATTGACCAGTGACCACACAAGTAGATGATGGGATGATGAGATACAACTGACAGGCCAGAGGACCTTGTTATAAATTCAAAGTACGAATAAGTAATTTAACAGATTTAGGAATTATTGCCACCCTAAACACAAGTGAGGAAGTTATTTAAGTCCTCAATTCATATTATGAGGCATATATTTGACATACATCATTTTATCACCCACAATGGAACAAAACAGAACAAAATAGATTGCCATAGATATAGCAAAATGCACTGCAAGAAAAACTCAATCAACAGTCTGCAGTTGATTGATTTTTTCTTGCAGTGATGAATAAAAATAGGAGGCACACAAAATATAATGAATAAAACGGGTGGAAAATGGTACGGAAGGGTATGGAGTGTGTATAAGGAAGGTAAGAGTGTAGGAAAAAATCAGAAATCCAAGGAAGGGTTGAAGTATCTTCCAATCTGGCAGAGATATGCTGGATGGTAGTTTTTAGGGCTAATTTTTTCCAAGGAATCCCCTATTTTAACTTAGTTTCTTTGTATCTTGAAGGGAATCCAATCTATTTTTTTTTCTTAATTTTTCCTTATGAAACACTGAGAAATAGCCCATACCAGTCAACATGTTCTAAGAATTTGTTTTGGGGGAGCTGAACTCTGCTAATAAAATAAAATAGTGTAGGCTTATGTTTTAATATTTAGTATGAGTCACTATCTGAATTTGAACTTGTATCTTTTTACCATTTGGAATGTAATGTGATATTGTAATGTGAATTTTTAGAGGTACCAGTTAAACACCTGACCACCTCACATGTAGTAGAGATAGAACATAGGAAAACCAGAGGAAGAAGCCCATGAATTAAGCAAGACACAAGACTAGGCACAAAGATAGTTGTGATCAAATTTTACCCAGGCTTCAAACATTTCCAATCACCAAATCTCCTCATGCTGTGTGTATTTTGAGGTTTGGTAAGACATGGTTATGCCAAGCAGTCAGTGCTTGCTGTTTCTTTGCAAGGTCTTGTCTCTGAATGCCTAGCCTCAACTTTTTTTCAGCATCCCAAAACCAAACTTGGTGAGAAGTCGTGGACAGTTGGTACAAGCAATATATAACGGGTGGTGCCATGATTGCATGATGGATTTGGTGAAATGCATATTCAAAATGGGATGCAAAACCAGCATATCGCTTTTCCCCGGGGGGCTCCGGGGCACATTTTACTGGAAACGCACTACTCGGCTGTTTCTCTGAAGAATGTCTCAATCAATACCAGAAGGATCATGCTCGAGCAGCTCCAGCCAACCAGAGGACCTGAACGACACACAAGTTCAGAAGACGGAAGAAAAGAACGAAGCGGAGGAAGATAAAGGTGAAGAAGAAGTAGAACAAGTGACCAAGACGTTTGAGGAATTAGGACTGATACCGGAGCTATGCGAGGCATGTCGGACGTTAAAATATAACAAGCCAACACCGATCCAGGCGGAATCGATTCCCTATGCTTTGCAGGATCGGGACATCATTGGACTTGCCCAAACAGGCTCAGGGAAGACGGCCGCATTCGCCCTACCGGTCCTACAATCGCTGTGGAACGACCCCAAACCATTCTTCTGTTGCGTCCTAGCTCCAACAAGAGAGCTGGCTTACCAGATCTCTCAGCAATTCGATGCCCTTGGGTTAACCATCGGCGTCAAAACCGCCGTTATCGTGGGTGGCATCGATATGATGAGTCAAGCCATAGCTCTGTCAAAAAGGGTCAGTACCCTGGTTAATTCTCCCTCTTTTCCCTCCCTTCAGAACCTCATTCCAAATTAATCTTCCATTCCTGCCACCTTCAGCCCCACATCATTGTAGCTACGCCCGGTCGGTTACATGACCATCTCGAAAACACCAAAGGCTTTAGCTTGAGGAATTTGAAGTATCTGGTCAGTTTTCTGACATGAATAAATCACGCATTCACACTTGTTGACTTGTTTCATTAATTAATAATGAAGATTATGGATGAAGCGGATCGACTGCTTGACATGGACTTTGGTCCGGTGATCGACAAAATTCTTAAGGTGATCCCACGCGAAAGAAGGACGTACTTATTCAGTGCGACGATGACAACCAAGGTCGCCAAACTCCAACGTGCCTCTCTAGTCTCGCCAGTGAAGGTTCAGATGTCAACGAAGTATGATACAGTCGATGGACTAGTGCAACAGTACATGTTCTTCCCATTCAAAAATAAGGACGCCTATCTGGTCTATCTCGTCAATGAGCTTAGCGGGAAGTCGATGATTATCTTTACACGAACAGTCTATGATGCCAATCGACTATCAATCATTCTCCGGTTGCTGGGATTCCCCTCGATCCCTCTTCATGGCCAACTATCTCAATCCACTCGACTAAGCTCGCTGAACCAGTTCAAATCTGGGAACCGATCGATCCTCGTCGCAACCGACGTTGCCTCGCGTGGACTCGATATCCCGACTGTGGACTGTGTGATCAACTTTGACCTGCCAACCAATTCAAAAGATTACATCCATCGAGTTGGCCGGACGGCGCGAGCTGGCAGGTCCGGCAAAGCGATTACTCTGGTGACCCAATACGATGTCGAGTTACTCCAACGGATCGAAGGAGTGATCGGGAAAAAAATGGAGGAATTTCCGCACGACAAAGAGCAAGTATTGCTCCTGTCCGAAAGGGTCGGGGAGGCTTCCAGGGAGGCTACCAGAGAGATCCGTGAGAGCGAACGGAACGGCGGAAAGAAATCGGGCAAATTCTCCCGCAAACGTGCTGGCCCCGATGGTGGTGATGATGATCACGATGGTGCTGGTGCTGCAGACTACCGAGACCGTGATGATGACGTTATTCAAGCTGGCATGGCTCCCAAGAAGAAGAAAAAGAATAGACGTTAAATTCCCTTTTTTTTACGACTGATTAGGCCCGCTGTCTTTGATGATGATGCAATATTACTTTGACCACAAACTTTGACTTGAGGACTCTCCCGCAGCCAATGTCGCAATCCCAAGCCTGGAGGCAGTAGGAATATTCCTTTTGTGGAGCCGGTTAGGAGATAATGATGGCCGGACACATGTAACAACAAGTTGAACATGGGTCCAGCTTCTAGCACAATAAGCAACTTGACTCCCTGCATCCAATTCAAATTGCTGCACTATCCATGATAGGGCTGCATGTGTCTGTCTTGGTTTTCTGAGGGGGGCATCAACCACCACATACACGACCTTGAAATGAAAGCGTTGATCTGAATAGTGCGATGGCAGCTAGCAGCCGATCTGTTGAATAAATGAGGTGTACTCCCTCTGCTATCAACTGTTTTTCTAGGGTTGAAAAACATCCAATTCATAAGTGATTTGCTGAGTTCCTGTCAACTGTAGGCTGGGGTTTTCAGGTCATTGTCTCTGTCATGTGGCCAACCCAACATACTAAGATGGATTTGGTTAGTCAAAAGCGTAAAGAAATAGGTTCAAACATGAAGTAAGGTTTTACCATGTCAAAGGTAATTTAGCTCAGCTCAATGCAATTGCTCAATATGGCAATGGCTATTTTGGCTCCCAAAGATATAAATATACAGAAATTTGTGACATTAATTAACTGAGGAAAATAGACAGAAATGAGAAAGAGATAAGTGTTGAAATAATGAAGGACAGGACATGTGAAGAGTATCATGAGAAGGGATTTGAAGGATGATAATAGGTGGACTCATTTCTTGGTTTTTCAAATCTCCATACATTTATGTAGCGCTGTGGCAAATCTAAAAAAGTATGGAGACTCACTGAGGGTACTATGAACCCATCAATGAGTCCATCCAGTGCTTCTCAATACTTTTCTAGGCTTGCAATAATGCTATATAAAAGTATGGAGATTTTGTGAACCAAGAAACGAGTCCACCTAATGAACTCAAGACCTGAAAGTTTCCAACCATGGATGTTAGGACACGACTGCGTGAATAATGACGAGTGAGAGATGGGGAACCTGGGGGCAACACAAGAGATGATGAAGAGCACAAGTTAGACTCTGACATGACACAACAAAAAGAATTGGATGAAGAAAAGGAAAACAGAATGACAAGAAAGTTTAACTATATACACCCAATACTTTTAGATTAGGTTTCAAATCTTTTCCTTCTCACTATAACCCTATTCATCTATGCGCCACAGCTGGTTGGAAAGGAACCACTTGAACCTTGGGTTCAACAGATGAAAGCCATGGACAAATTGTGCCAGAGTGCTATAGGGGGGAAGGATGAAAGCCTGCTTCAAAAATGCTGGAAACTGGGGAATGATCCACTTGAGATCCATTTGATTGAATCTATATGATTGGCTGAGGGATTATTTCTGGGCAGAGTTTACTGTCAAGGATTATTTCATGGATTTTTTATTTTGCTGAAATAAGTGAGCAGATAGAGAGTTGAAGAGCTGATATATGGAAGAGGATAATGCCAAGCTTGCTGATCACAAGGCTTGAATTTTAACTAGTGTATCCAACATGGTCTTCTCCCTGTGTTTCTGAATGTAAAAACAAAAATTTGCTGCTTTTATAATAGAAACACTCAGGATATGACCAATTGACCTCAAGAATGGAATCTACAGTCAAAATAGCCATTATATAACCACTAGAACCATCCCCATAGCTCTACTGATTTGGAAGATATACAAAGTTCAGAGGTAATGGACATTTGTTGGGGGTATCTCTTTTATTCATTATCACCCATATTTCACGTGATTTGATTATATATTTTAAATTCCTTTTCCAAAGTCCAAACTAAAATTTATGCCATTTTTTTGATATTTAATTTCTTTCACTCTGCTTGCATATAAAAAAGACTGCATGATGTACAGACTGGTAATATTCCCTCAAAGCTGTGCTGGGCTTTGCTACCAGGACAAATAAAATCTCTCATCAGCTTTCCCTGAAGAAAACATCCCTATCTTTACTATATAGGCAGGCCTTCTGCCTGCTGTTTGTATCCCATAGTCCCATCACTCCACATATCAGGCACTGGTCAAAAAACTACACAACCACATATTCTCAACTGAAAGTCCTACCCTCATAATTCTACTATCTTCCCTTGTATAGGAATGAAGGAATTATTATTTTCCTTGTAAAAACAACTCATCAGGACCTTGTGAGGCTACAGTGCAGTAACTGAAAAGACTGGATCATAGGGGCAAGCCAAGTGAGGTGGAAGATTAGGGTTAAAACCTTCTTTATCACTAGATTAAGTTTCATTTTTTATCTAGAATAGATTACTCTGGTTTTTCTTTCTTCTTTTCTCACTCATCCTTTTTGCCTCTCTTCTTCCTCATCACTTAGGTGATTTCTCCTTTCCTCTACATTGTTGGCCTCCCAAAATTATCCTCCTCAGCTCACAGTGCGCTTACTGGTTTCCTCAGGTTATTTCTCCTTTCCTCTGCATTGTTGGCCTCCCAAAATTATTGTCCTCAGCTCACAGCGTGCTTACCGGTTTCCCCAGCCCTGGTTTCAATCCGCCTGCCATGTCATCATTTTCTGCAGGACCCCAGTCCTACTCCTTGTTGAAGTATATTTCAGACCTCTTTTTCCCTCAGAATGTTTGACAGAGATCCTAAATTCAACTCAAAATTATGAAATGATCTGTAACACTTGTTTGGCACCAACTTTTCCTTCTCAACAGCTTATCATCCCCAAACAGATGAGTTAGCAGAGAGGATGATACAAGCCTTAGAGGAAATGTTAAGAATATTCTGTGCATATGGACTAGAATTCAAGGATTCTTATGAATTCACTCATGAATGGTTAAAATTACTTCCATAATTAGAGTTATCATACAGGACACCCACCCACTCATCAATGGGGAACATCCCTTCATTATGAGAGAAAGTATGGAATCCTAGGCTACCCCAGGAAAGGTTAAGTAAATATTTGATATAAATCCAAGCTACATCTGCCAGCTTCCAGACCATAGTAGACAGAGCAAATACAATGCACATAAGTGTATGGAAGATTATTTCCAGTTTAACAAGGAAATATGGGATAAAAAGCATAAAATTCCAACCTTCAAATAGGTGATTAGGTGATCTGGTACCAATATCCACGGTGAATTTCAAGAACATCAAGGGATCAAAGAAACTTAGAAATGTGTTTGTAGGAAATTTTGTATTGAAAGACCTGAATGATGAGAATGCAGTGGAAGTGGAATTAAATGGAGAAATGGAAAGTAAGCACCACATTTTTCCTTTCAGTCTTTTGAAACATTACTCAGAAGTGGATGTGGAACTTTTTTCTCTCATAAATCTAACTCCTCATCTGGACTCTCCACTTTTGGAACCTCCTGAACTAAAGGCTGTGCAGAAAATGCTAAATGAGAGAATTATGAGAGTATTGATATATAAGATCTACTTAGTGAGATGCAAGAATATTATTAATTAAGATGAAGGGCTCCCAGAAAAGTATATACATAATGCAGATAATTTTTTTACAAGGAATAAGAACTCCAAGAATTCATTATTGGTATGATAAATTCTGTTTTGGTTGGAGTTAATGTCAGCCTTGGAGATAATCAAGAGTAGAAAAATTTATTAATAATATTTTGGGTTTTGTGCCACTTTTTCCAAGCAATCCTTGGAAGAGTTTCTGTGCAAGTAAAAAAAGCACTTTTCTGATCTTGGGTGCAGTCTCCAGAAATGAGGGTCCACCTGTTTCTGGAATTGCGGCTATTTGGACTCAAAGCAATTCTGCAGCTGCCTCCAGATCAAAGCCTTGTGGTACCCAATTTTCAATAGATTTGATTTTGATAGAAAAAAACAAAAATTTCTCACAGAAACATTTCTGCGCCCACTGTGGTACACACCCTAATCTTGTATTTATATTATTTATTATTGAGGAATCCTATAAGATTATTTCAGAAATGGAAATTTCATGTAATTCTAGCTTGGTTCATCCACTGGGCCTAACCCTAAATTCTTACACCTTCTGGAACCTTGGTAATTTAAAAAGTACCACAAACAATATTTACAAAATAAATGGTGCTGTCGACTGTGCACCATAAATACATAATTAATACCTTATGTTATGTACCTAGGAGAGCTCCGAAAGGTATGTGCAATGTGTTTAAATAGCTCAAGCCTTGTTAGAGAATAAGCTGAGAATCATTCTATGAAGTTACAATTAAATTCAACAGTCCTGTTACCTATAAAATAATGTTTTCACACACTCCTAAAAATGATTGACATGAAGAAAACAGTGCTTTCAAAGGGGAAGATGTTTTGTGTATAAAAAAAGTATTAACAGAAAATGTCTGAAAAAAGAACCTATAAACTCAAACTTAGGGGCTTAAGTGCCTAAGCTAAGAGTGCTTGAGTTGGGGCTGAAGTGCCAACAGGAGGAAAGAGTGTGGTCAAAAATAATGATTTCTTATTCTGAGAATCTATTCAAGTATAAATAGAATAGATAAATGATGGTCAACTTGTGGTCACAGTGACAGATCAAGATGAATAAGAAAATACATTTTAAAAATTGTGACATTGGGTAACATGAAAAGAGGAGAGATCAGACACAAGTGAAAATCCCAATATGGCAATTCATCCCAATTCATTTTATTCAAGAAACAAAATTCTCATTTTGTAGTTGACTATAAAATGCAACATGAGGTCATAGGGACATGGAAAAAATTGAGGTAAAAATAATGAACTGTTATGGTGCAAGATGACAGTATTATGGAATCATTTCATGTAAGAAAGGTGCAATACACAAGACCCTTCCACTGCAAAAAAAAACTTGATCAACTGCTTGCAGTTGACATTCAGCATGCTCCAGCCAAGCTGCCATCCAAACTCCACATGTTTGCATATGTAGATTTTTTGGCACAGTCACTGTGCAGTGTGCACAGTGACTGTGCATCCAAGCTTGGTTCAATCAATATTGAAGAAAGGTTTGAGTAACACCACAAGCTTCCTTGGAATTTCAGCATGTCAACTGCAGGCAGTTGAGCATGTTTTTCCCGCAGTGTTCTATTATCTCTTAGAGAGGGATCTCTAGAATATAAAAGGAGGCTATCTTTTTTTGAAATGATCAACCTCGAGCAGGAGAACACAACACAGAGTGAGTGGAAGGATGAGGAGAGGAATCTTTCCACATCTGCTGCTCTAGGTAACTACAAGAAGAGATTTCACAGACAGGGAAATGAGATAGACAGGTACAAAGCATAGATAAAAGAGAAAGGGAAAAGAAAGAAATGAAAAACTCAACATCTTTTACCCTGAAATGAATCCTCAGCATATTCACCCACCAGCATACAGTAAGTATCCAAGTGAATATTCTACTTCTACTATTAGAGAGGTGTTATAAATACCACAAATTTTCTCATTTCATCTCACTTGAATATTTTTCAGATCCCTTAAACATCCCCATTTAAGCCTGTCCTCATTCCTTATAAATTAGTTGCTGCAAGACCACCACCTCTGGCTGAGTCAACCAGATTTTTGTGGGTTGTATATCCTGTAGTCATAGTTTAGTGCCAACTGTTGGATTTTGGTTCTGCTTCTCTAGTCTTATCATAAATACTGGTGTCTACTACATTATCACCTTTCAATTACAGGCTTTTGCACTCAAATTGGGTATTTCATAGACACCAGTAGTATTCATTAACTCATCCACATTAATTCATATACAAGTGTCCTGAGTACAGTGGTTAGTACACTTGACAGGGACATAAGAGATGTGGGTTCAATTCCCACAGGAGATATATTCTTTTTAGAGTTTTACACTAACTTTGTAGCCAAGAAGTCAGTGCACACTGTTTCCCTTTTGATCACCTCTCACTACAGATTATCTCTTACTTTGCTAAATAGGCTTCCTCAGTGTTTGATGTGTAGTGATTTTCAATGCCTTTCTAATTTATCTCCAATAGGTTTCCATGGTGCTAAGACAGGTAGAGCTAGGTGAGGGTAGAAATAGGGTTTGGCCATGTTTAGCATATTCAGATTAGGTTTCAGCATGTATTTAAGATCTTCTTGAATCTTTCACAAATAGACATCTGTGACAGGTCCTCAGCATTAATCAAGCTCTATAATATTCTCTTCTCCTGGTATCTGGCTGTGCTTTCATTCATTGCTCCACATTGATCCCATGTCTCTCAACAACATTCCCACTATCCAGCAACTTCCCTCATCTTTTCTCAAAACTACTTGACTCAATCACATTCTGTAGAGAATGCAAAATTGAAGATGTTTCTGGTGGGAATCAAACACACATCCTCTACAATTCTGAGACACGTTCTAGATTTCTGCCTTTACTAACGAGGCTACAGGTGCTTGTGGTGGTAATGGTTGTTGGGAAGTAGTGGTCATGATTAAACTGAGGTGGTACATCATGATAACACACCAACTTTTACCTCAACACATTCAAATATCTCTTCCTCATCAATAGAAGTGCCTATCTAAATTTGGTGAGAATCAAAAACCAGAAGCACTCATGCTCATCAACTCATCCTCTTTATTTCTTTTCTTAGCCCTGTTTATTTTGTATTGTTTCTATTCTTCATTAGAGTTGTTTGCTTAAGATTTCATTCTTCTTTCAGTGGTAAACTCTCTCTCTATCTATCTACTTACCTCTTTATTCATGCAACTCTCTCAGGATTCACCTGAAAATTTATTATCTTAGGTGAAAGCTACTCAAATGTATAAATTTAATTAACTGTACAAATCCTTGAAGACATTTTCAATGTAGGTCACATAACACTCTGTTTGTTTTCATTCTAAATAAAAACCCTTCCCACTGGAGCCAGATAAGGTTCCTGTTATATTACTCTATCAACCAATGTAGGTTTAATTTCCAAAGAACTTATTTTTACTCAAATTTATGTCAGTTTTAAGACGAAGGATCAAGTAACTCCAGATTGGATAATAGGCGTTAGAGTGAAATAAATTAATTAAAAGGTATAAAGAGAGAGAGAGGAGAGCTAAACAACAACACAAGCGACGAAACTAGGGCAAGACAGAAAAACTACTCAATCAGGACAAAGAAAATTGAAAAATTAAGTGCCAAGCAGAATAAAAGGGATGAATTGGAATCAAAATGCATCGTTAAACATGTATTCTAGGTGGAAGTAGTAGTAGTACAAAAACACGGGAAAAGAGAGAAGCCAGTTATGGGGAGAGTTTAGGCCTGTTTTTCAGCGTTTATTTCTTCCGCAGCTTGGAAGAGGAAGCAGGTTGTTGTCCCGCAAGGCCAACGGCTGCCTTGTGACGACTTTCTGGGGACGGTAGGTATCGCGCTTGTCCGAATCATCAGTCCAGACACAAGTTTTGGCCGATAAGGCGGCCTTTTGTAGCTTGAATTCTGGTGTATTCTTGAGCTCCGGATGAGTGCCGAGATCCAACGTGCTCTTACACACGACTGACTGAAGGAGCTGCGAGGTTATGGGCTGGCTGGAGGGAATCAGCCCCCGGCGTTTTAGGCAGCGGTGCGCGGGCGAGGCGCTCAGCTTGACGGCGCGCAGCGAAGGGTTGGGCGAGCTACCGGAGATTGAGGGCAGAGGAGAGGCGGAAGGATCGGTGCAGGTAATGACCGGCAGACAGCTCTGTGGCTCACCGACATTGAGGAGCGTGGCAGAGAGTTCCGGGGTGGATTTCGCGACGTGATTGATGACGAGTTCCGGGGTAAAGGGCCCTGCGGAACGCAAGCACAGCAGGCTCGTCGAGTACACCGAGTCCGAGGAAGACCTCCGTCGGGTGGCTCTGCTGAACGACAGACAGTTATTATACTGGGCAGATTCGGCCAGTAAAGTCGTCAGATGGATGCTGATCGGCGAGTTCAGCAGGCCCTGCTGCAGCAGCATCTGGTCTAGAACCGGTAGCTGGCTGCGTTCGTTTGGCACTTGTTGGCGAGCCGCCGGCCGTTTGGACAGCTTCTTGTCTGATCTCTGTTGTTAGAGAGATAAAAGCCAAGTTGAGATTAATAGCTGGTCTGCCGCGAGTGATATCGGAAGTTACTCACTTTAAGTAGCACAGGTGCTGCCGATTTTCGGTCCAGGAAGTTATCAAACTCATCGCAGTCAGATAGCCCCTTCGGAAGATCCAACACTGGAAGTGGCATCGGTGGGACCCACTGGCATAGCCAATACGCAAATGAGTAAGCACAAAAAAAAAAAAGAAGAAGAAGAAGAAAAAAAAAAAAAAAAAAAAAA
>SMGU01005809.1:0-13034 GCA_004348175.1 Puccinia novopanici
GTAAGAAGGATGGAACATTCCAGAGAAGGAGAAAAAGGGCCAACTTGTGGGTACGGCTGAGGGAAACCATGGGAACAGAAGAAGCGGCTAAAACATAACATGCGGCGTAAGCTGTAAAGGAAGGAGATAACAATAGCCTTGGTTTCATGCTGGTTTCATGGCTTGCGGAACGTTCTAGGGCGATGCGGCTTGCAGATAGACGAAACAGTATCCTATACAGAGATTGATTGTTTCAGGCGGTCTTTTCCTTGTTGCGTCAGACTTGTGGTTTCTGTGTTTGGTTGATTTTATCCGTGATCCTGCCGTGACTTGTGCCATTCCTGAGCTTGTGTCTGATTCCTCTGAGTTCTGTGATTCGTCCGTGATTGCTCCTTGCCTGGTGTGCCTTCTTCTTCAAGGTTTGGCCTACCACAGCGCGCCCCTGCACTTAAGGCGTAAGTCCCTCCCTGCGGTCGGCGGGGCACAAAGCTCAGCCACTCGTCGCAACAGACCGCACAGGGAGGGCTTTGTTAAGTTAGGTGCAAGCCCAGGTTGAACTTCCATGTCAATCCTGCGTACTGCCTGTTGAGGTGCCCAGCACCAGAACCTCGACCACTCAAGCCATAGCAGGACTGGCCACCACTCGTACAGTGCCTAGCTAAAAGTTTTTGTCGGGGTTTTTTTTTTTTTTGCTTTGCACAATTGGCACGGAGTAATGATGAATAGATTCATTTGTCTATCCTTATAATGTGTAACGCGATTGGTGTAACAACATTCAGGGAATGAAAATAAAGCGGTTGAACTACAACGTGATACAGAGGAACAGCACAAATGATCAGGTACGTGATAAAAATTCGAGTTCAGTGCTATTATAATATTAGTGTGCAGCACCTGAATAATTGGCCAGTAATGCTTTATCAATGGCAGATCCTTATCCACAGCATCAACCCATTTGTGAGATCATAACCTTGACAAGATTGTCATATATGCATTGATTGAGACAAGCGGTGTACGGAACCCAAATTACAAATGCAGAATACAAAAAAGAAGAAATTATTATCATAAATCCATCGTTAGGCATCCTTCCCGATAGCTGGGTGTTCAATGTCTCAGACAAGTGAAATATGTTACAGAAAATTAAGCTAGACGTATGTTCTAATCCACTTGTAAACTTGGGGCGTTCCTTTACTAATCTAAGAAAAATCCTGAAAAAAAAAGAGGATGCGGTCCATTGACCTGATGAAAATTGTGATTAAGATTTCTTAAGATTATTATTCGAAGGGGTTGACGAGGAGGAGGAATGTTTGAGTTTGTAATCCCGAGGTGATTCGAACTCGAGCGAATTTAAGGACCACATCCCCAGCTTTTTTCTTCTGTCCAATTTGAATACTGGTATCAGCTGCTATCTTTCTTCTTTCGGCACAATCGAGGGCGTGAAGGTGATCGAGAGGGACGTAGATAATGTTTCGCAACACTCAACTTGGCGGTGATTTCGGCTCTTTCGAATTGAGCTGCATAGCGCCCATATTCAGCTCCTGCGGATCTGTAAACCGTAGCTACTTTTTGAGGCGGAAAAGGCCAAAGCAGGGATTTAGCAATCAAAAAAAGTGCACCATTTGGGTTGTAGCAGGAGGGCTTTGTGGGTTTATTGCCAGGTTGAAACAACTTACGGCCTTGCTGGACCATCAACAGACTGACATTTTGAGTAAATGGGAAGAACTTCCATCGACGAACAAAAGCCATCCCTACCTGATTCGATGATCCCCGCAAAAAAAAAAAAAAAAAAAGATGAGTAATGAACTATGAAACAAGATTACAGCAAGCCAAGTTGACATACAATTCTGTTATAGCGGTCCTTACTGAGCAGGTCAACGGTGACTTTCTTTTGGTTTACGAGATGTGTTAGGTAATCGAAAGCTTCTTTCGAAAAAGGTTGTGCCGGATTGCCAAAATGAGCAAGCTGAACAGACGTAAGAAAAAATTAAAATGGGATCGGGCGAAGGTTTACGGAAGCAAAGAATTGACTGACTTCTGGGGCATCCACCCCCGCCAAACGAATGTGAATGGTCATGTCCTTTAAATCTGCAAGTGAAACAGCCAGAGCCAATTTAGCCTTTGAGACTATTTTTCTGATTCAGGAGGACCCAACCTGATTTCTTTGTCGGGATATTTCTTAGCCAATTCCATCCAAAGCCAGGAGTATGATAGACTCTAAAGTTATCTGCATCTCCTACACTAACAAAACCAACTTGAGCGAATCAGTCAACGAAATTCTGTTTCTTCTTGTGAGGAGGTAAAATGAAGCGTGCCTGGTCACAAAGCCCTTGATGCGTAATCCTGGACGGGTGATGGCGCGAGAGGAAGACTTGAGCATATCGGGCGTGACATAATCCGCGTTCCGAATCCGACGGAAGTATTTCTTGTAACTCGATTTGATGCACCAGATCGAGATCCCCGTCAGAATGGAGCCGCCGATGAACGAAATCTTCAGACGATGGTCTGGATCGAGTGATGGTCGTTGGACCATTTGAAGTGTTCAAACACGATTTTCAGTTTTTTGGGAATTATGTATTTCATTTTTTGAGAAAGTGCTGACTGATGGCTGAGCACCCCGAAGGGCATCGGGGACTTCTCCCCGCACCCGAGCTGGTGGAAAGCACCAACGTTCCGAATTAGGATTTTCCAGAAAAAAAAGAAAATCGCTTTCTTTTCTTTCTTTTCCTCATTTTCTTGATTCTCGTCGAACGAATACCAAGATGGCAGTCGATACCAACATCCGGAAGACGGGAAACGAGGACGACCTCATTCTTTCTGACGATGAGTTCGACTCACTGCTTGCCACCATCCCACTGCCCGGATTCCCTTCACCTCATCTTGGATCATCTGGAAACCAACCAAACAAGCGGAAAACTGCAGATACCATCAATCAGACCGATCAAGTTTACGAACCCATCCAGTTCGGTGAAATATCGAAATATATGACCAACAAACGTAAGAAACTCAAGCTGCAAGAGTCTGCTCTCAGAGATACCGAACCAGAAAATTCAACTCGACCGCAGATCTTCTCTGGGCTCGTCATACACGTCCGTCAATAATTAGCCCTTCAACCGAGAAATTTTGAAACGTCTTTCTGATATTTATCTTTTTCCTGGCGATGTTGTCAGGTCAACGGCCATACCACTCCACCGCTGTCAGAAATCCGCAGTCTGATTATATTACACGGTGGGACGTACATGGCATATCTGGATCACAAGTCGGTCATCACGGTGAGCATCATCATCACCTAGAACAAGTTACATTAATTAGATATACTCATACCACCTCTTGTTTTCTCTCAGCATATCATCGCGTCATCATTGACTCCCAAGAAACGCGAAGAATTCCGGGCATACAAAGTTGTGAAACCGGAATGGATTGTCCGTTGTGTTTCTGCGGGTCGCTTGCTTAATTGGGCCGACTTCCGTCTCATGAGTGGAATCGCCTTCACCGAACCCAAGATCGCAGAAGGAGAAGCTACCGGAGGACAAGCGATTGCGCAGAGAAACTTATTTGATTTATCCAAAGCCAAACATACTTCCCCCAACATTAATCCTCAAAAAGAATCACCACATTATCACCCATCGTCACTCTCTCGTCATTCCAGTAGCCCCAAATGTACATCCACCCCTACCGCCTCTAGCATACAATCAACTTTGAAGCCAATACCAGCTCAATCACCAATTAAAAATACCATAAAACCACCCAACATACATAAACTCACTTCAATTTCGGCTATTGCCCCTTCTCGCGCTCCACACTCACCACCGAGACCCACTGACCAACCATCCCCAGATTCTCCGGAAACTCAGGTTCAGCTTGATTCAGGCGTGTTTGAAAACGAGGTAGAAGTCCCAAATCTCGGGAGAATGTCTTGTTCGGATCCCAATTTCATCAAAACATATTTCCAGCAATCAAGATTACACCATCTTAGTACATGGAAAGCGGAACTACTCCAGAGGGTCTCGATTTTATCCGAAAATAAACAATCATCCCGGAAGAATTCATTTGTATCCGACAAGAAGCTGAAGGGAGACGCAAGCGATAGACGCGTCATCATGCATGTCGACTTTGATTGTTTCTTCATCTCGGCTGGATTGATTAGTCGGCCGGAGCTTAGGGGAAAACCTTTGGCTGTGTGTCATGCCAAGGCCTCCGATTCGGCAAAGTCAAACGGAAGTACAAGTGAGATTGCTAGTTGCAGCTACGAAGCGCGAGCCTTTGGAGTTCGAAACGGCCAGACGTAAGTAATCATTTCCGTGTTGGGAATTCCGAAGTAGTGGCACAGGTGACTTATGATTCACTCACCCTTACAGACTCGGCAAAGCTAAAGAATTATGCCCCGAAATTCAAACAATCCCATACGATTTCAAACTATATGAAGAACTCTCGTTTAAATTCTATAATATTCTTCTACCCTACGCCGATGAACTTCAAGCGGTGTCAGTTGATGAGTGCTTGATAGATGTTAGCGGTAGATTTGCCAACCAATTCAACAATGGTGGATTCAACTCTTTCAAATCTTCCGCGCTGAACCTTGCCGAAGAGATTCGCACATCCGTAAGGAATGCGACTCGATGCGAAGTCTCAATTGGCATTTCCTACAATGTCTTGTTGGCTAAGCTAGCTACCAAGAAGGCGAAACCTTGTGGAGCATTCTTCTTGGATACCGATCGTGCGCAGCTCACTCTCAAGGACCTGTCGATAGATGATCTCCCTGGTTTCGGATGGGCACAAAAGAATGAGGTCGACCAAAAACTCTCAGTCAATAACGTGGGTGAGCTTCAAAGTGTTCCACTTTCCCGACTTGTCGATGTTTTGGGCCCTTCGAGAGGGAAAACTCTTCATCAATATGCACATGGGATCGATGAACGAACCCTCAAGTCCTCGAATCATGAAAGGAAATCGGTTTCTGCGGTCGTCAACTATGGAATCCGCTTCAAAACAACTGACCAGGGGGGTGATGATGACGTCCGGGTATTTTTGCAACAATTGGGTCAGGAGGTTTCACGGCGCCTAAACGAAGTCGGAGTTTCTGGTCGTCAGCTTACCCTGAAAATCATGAGACGGGCCCCCAATGCTCCAGTGGAAACTAGAAAATATATGGGCCATGGGATTTGTGACGAATTTAGCAAAACAACCAAGCTCTCTGGTCTAGGTGGCGTGGGCATAAATGACGGGACAACTATCGGCAGTGAGGCGTGGAAGTTACTTCAATCTATGACCATTCCGCCCGAGGACCTCCGAGGAATCGGGATCCAGATTAACCGCCTTGAAAAGCTCTCCAAAAACTTCCATCATGCTGATAAGCCTCAAGTTCAGTCGACCTTGATGTTTAAAACCACCAAGGCTATCGAACCTCCAGCTCGTTGTCAAGCTCCTCGATGCAAGAGTAAAGAACTTCTTACAACATGTGCCAACTTTGTAGAAAGCACGCCCACGGCACCAGCATCCAAGAAGATATTGAAAACGCCCGGAGAGCTTAGTTCCACTCCTTTCGCTGTCCCACCGGCTTCCCAGCTGGATCTAGGGGTTGTTGATGCTTTACCAACACCGCTCAAGTTGCATATCATGAAATCGGTCTCTACCCATCAAAAACCCCCAGATAAGAGGAAAGAGCCCAATCCTCCCGATCCACAAGAAACGATTGATCTTATTACTCCAAAAGGCAAGCAGAAAGAAAACCCCAACCAATTCGATTTACCGTCAGTCAGTCAAATTGATTGGAAAATGTTGGCCGAGCTACCCTCTTCGGTACGTAGACCGATTGAAGCCATCTATGCCCAGCGGAAGTCTTCTCGACACCTTCCACCCCCCACTCCACCTAATTTCACCCGCGGTCACAAGATCGCTCGGCCGAAAGTCAACCGTCGGATCGCCGGTTCCACGCACAAGAAAGACCGATTGGCAGGATTACAGCTCGCCTTCCAGGACCAACGCGCCTCCCGTCCTAAGTCGAAGATCAGCCATCGCGTAGCAGCCATCGGCCCTAGTCAGAAACTCATCAACAAGAAGACTTTCAAACTGATCACCAGGAAACAACCTCCCAAGACACCCATGCATGATGATCTAGGTCAGACAGTTGCGGAGGAAGAGCCTAGCGAAATACTCCCTACACCCAACAAGATCAGTGATGAGCAGCTAGCAGCCCTGGAGATCGATGTGCGGTTTTTCAGGGAGCTCCAGGGGAATTCTACGCGGGCGTTCCAGCTCGATTTGATATGGAACCAGTTCCAGTTGCATTCGAGTCGGTTCAAGCAGGTCACACGACAAACTGATCGCTGGATTAAGTGGCGAAAAGGGTTCGATCGGCCGGCCAAAGTGCTCCAAATCAGCCTGCCTGAGCCGCCGTGTATCGCGGGTCGAGGCAAGAAGAGATTGAGTAAGTTGGAGGACGTGTCGGAGTTGATCGAGCAGTGGATGCTTGCCTCCTCCTCCTCCTTGCCAGCGGGGAATATGTCGCTGGAAGGCAATACTACGGTTGGTCTGGTGGAAATCGACGAGCGTGACCTGGCGATCATTGAGAAGTTCTTGCTCGACTTGGTCGACCCCCCTCGCAATCCTAAGCATGCCCCTTCCATCCAACAGTCTCTGGGTCAAGACTTTGAAAAACTCACGAAGATCGTGCTATGGTGGCAGGATCTTATCCTCAAACTCTTCTCTCCTCATCCTCATCTCCCCACTTTACTCTATTGGAAAAATCTCTTGGATAGTCTTAAACGCAAAATCAACCTCATCGCTTGTAGAGACTTCGGCGCTCCCATCTATGATGTCTGAAATCAATACATCTTGGTCTTGTATCTTTTGTCCTTTGTGTCATCCACTCACTCCACTGTCAACTCATTTTCTGTTTTGTTTTTCTGATTCTATTTTCATACCCTCTCATCACCTTCGTTATTGTATCAGTTTGTATGTGTGTGTGTACTTGTGTTTTTTGAAGTGTCTTGTATCCTGTGATCCCCTCTCTTGTAATCAGACAAATTTAAGCTGTCAGCCACCCGTCCCCGCAAGAAACTCCCCCGGTGCACCACCCAAAACACTCCCCGTCCCAGAAAAAGTGAGAATAAAAAAAAAACATGGCAAAAGGAAAAGAAGCAGCACCAAGCCAGCACGAGAAGGAACGAAGAAGACACAAGGAGGAAAGCAAGGACAAGAAGAAGAAAAAGAAGGATCGATCCAAGCAGAAAGAACAGAATCTCGAGCGCTTAGAGGACCACGAGGAAGCGTCTGATTCCGATGATTGGGTCGAGAAGGAAGTGCCGTCCCTGCCCCAAGCTAAGGTCTGTTTCCT
The DNA here is from genome assembly GCA_004348175.1 of Puccinia novopanici. NCBI lineage: Eukaryota > Fungi > Basidiomycota > Pucciniomycetes > Pucciniales > Pucciniaceae > Puccinia > Puccinia novopanici. The sequence continues at coordinate 7,307 of SMGU01005809.1, forward strand.
ACCCGAACGAAGGCTGGATATCGCTCATACTGCCATGGGCTATTTGGTTTATTTTTCTTAGCCAGCTCCAATCTCAAAACCTGAAAGCGATGGTCATCAGGAGACCGCGCCAGGATCCTCGGAACGTGACGGTTGGATGCTATCCAAGGATGATCAGTCAACAAATCCAGAAGACGACTATTTAAATCGTATGGGCACTTTGGTCAGCTCTCGCGTTAACAAGGAGAAAGAAATTCAAGCACAGGCCAAAGAGGAAAAGTCCCAACCTCAGGTGAGCTTTCTTAAATAAATAAATATCTCCATCCCATGCATCTGTAGCTTACTCTCTGATGAAATACATCCTAGTCCTCCAGCTCTATCAAACGCCTGGGAGCAGATGATCCGGATTATCAACCCAACGCTCAACCTAGTAAGACCGTCGAAATATTATCCTGCTGGACTTTGCAGTATACTTTCCTGACCATTTTCACCTTCGCGTCGACTCAGCTCAAACGCCGATCATCCCGGGAGGACCCGGCTATCAGTGGAGACTGACCAAGCTCAAGCGAACCTATGATACTGCCCAAGAAGAAAACCGGCCTATAGAGCAGGTAGCACTGGAACGATATGGAACGTTGGAAGCCTGGGAACAAGCCAACGAGGAGCGACGCATTGTCGAAGATCGGCGAAATAACTCTGGCCATGAAAGTGGACGTAGTACGCCTCGACAACAAGACTCGTCGTCCTATGAGCGCCGATATATGTTCACCAATTATGAAGGTCACAGCAGTCACAGTCGACCCAACAGTCGTGCTAGCTTTCGCAAACCTACCTCTGCTCTCAACACGCCCGAAGGCGGCCGCTTGGGAGCCAACAAACGGGTCGACGAGATCCGAACCGGCCCTTCAGCCTCCAACCCCGTCTCGCCCTCTCCATCCGGCGTCTCTACCCCAATCCCTTCGGTCATCAACCCCCTAGCAAATCGCACCTCACTGGCTGGCACAAATAAGCCCACAGCCAACACAACAACCCTCAATAAACTTCAGGCCAGCATACTCAAGGCTAAAATAATGAATCCTGAAGCGGTGGCTGAACTTGAAAAACAATATAAAGAAGCGCTTGAATCTCAAACCTCTCCTGAACAGAACGTGGAACTGGTGCCGTCTCTTGACGCAAGAGGAAGGATGTACGACATTGGTGCTGGAATCGAGTCAGGGGAAGCTTCTTCATCCAAGCCGGGTAACAAGAGGAAGAAAGAGGCCAAGGTTAGTCACAGGCCTTATTGATGAGGAACTATCTATCACAACTGATTTGATACGTATAGTTTGAATCGCGAGATCCGAAAACTGGCGAGCTGCTGAGATTCAATCCAGATGACGATCAAATCACTTTAAGCCAGATGGTCAGACAAGAGAAACTACAAGCGGGCGCGGCGGACCAGAAAAACTTCGACGTCGAAATGGCTTCTCGGATTATGGGTGATGGGAAATTCGAAGTACGTCGTTCCCCGCTCTCCTTCCCAAGGCCTCTCCAAGCACACTAACCTATACTTTTTCGGTTAGAATGATCTTGATTATATGGATGATAATGCCGATCGTCTGGCCAGAAAGAAAATGAAAACGGATGCATCCAAGCGACTATTTGCCATCAATGGTATGTTTGTTGATTTGTCACTGAGCAGCAGAGGGTGACTGGTACGCTCATCAAAAGGTTGGGGGACTTGTAGACTATGCACGGACGAGGAAAGCATTGGAAAATTGTGAGTTTTGTTTTAAGGACGACGGCTCTCCGCCGTCAAACTTGGGGATTATCTCGAGCGGGACCAAGGTGTACTTGAGTTGCACGCAATTTGAGGAGTTGGTCGAGGGCCATTGCTGGATCGTGCCGATGCAACACTGTCTTTCCTCCTTGGAACTCGATGACGACGTGTGGGACGAGATTAAAGTAGGTCGCCCTTTCAAATCAAATTAAAAAAATAAAATTAAAATTAAACCTCGTGGTTGTTTGTTGGTCCGCCGGTGATAATAACTTGGATCCACTCTCCGTTGTCTTGTGTGGGGGGCTTGGTCACAGAACTACATGAAATGCCTCATGAGAATGTTTTCTGAAAAACACGATAAAGGCGTCGTTTTTTACGAGACCGTTTTGAGCTTCAAGCATCAGCTGCATACCTATATCGAGGTGGTGCCAATCCCGTGGGATTTGTTTAACGACATACCCGCTTATTTCCGGGTGCGTATTTTTTTTTTTCTCGCCGCTTGGGAATTCGACAGATCATGATTCATTCAAATTCATCCGGGCTTTTTTTTATATGTAGGAATCGATCAATTCGAGTGAATCGGAATGGTCACAACACAAGAAGCTGATCAACTTCAGTGAGAGGCCGGGAGGGTTCCGACGCTCGATGGTCCCGCAACTGCCCTACTTCATGATCCAGTGGGATTACAAGGGCGAGAAAGGTTTCGGCCACGTTATTGAAGGAGGCAATGACCACCACGGCTCCTCCAAGACTGATACTGGGGCTGAGGAGGATCTCTCTTCTGTCCTCGATGATGGCTTGAAAGGCTCCAAGTTTCCTAGGTTCGCTATTCTCTCTTTCTCTCTCTTTTAAGTACGACCTCTTATCGGAACTTTTCTTCTTCTTCTTCTGGCTAGATACTTTGCCGCTGAGATCATTGGAAACCTGTTAGAATTAGAGCCTCACAAGTGGAGGAAGCCTAAGAGAATAGGTCCCCACCATAGACCTCATCATCACCATCATAATAGTGCCGGTGGTAGTAGCAGTAGTTTGGCTGCTTTGAATAGGACTAGGGTTGATAAGTTCTTGAACCAGTTGGGGTATTCCAAGTTTGATTGGATTGGATTGTTGTAGCCTGTTTCGTTGTTGTTGTTGTTGTTTTCTTTCGCCATGCCACTATGGTAACATAATTCCTTCTCTCGGCTATGTCAAGTCGTTGGCGCGTGGATAGCGCCTGGACGCGGCGGATGAGACCTCACCTACATATTGGTGAAGCCTTGGCCGCGTCTAGAGTTTCGCCTGGTTGTGTTATCACTCCTCGCCATGACCCTCGCTGCACTGGTCGTGGCAAGACCCAGCTTATAAACCACCTCCCTCCCGTCTTGCTATCTCTCCATCGCAAACATCACTTCCCCTGAAACAGCCATAGTAAGTAGTTGTATAGTAGTCACAACATCCTACAAACTTTCTCTCACCCGCTACACAACCACACACGTATATAACCCTAAGGTTCGCTATTCTTCATTTTAAGTTTTTGGGTGTGTCGAAAGCTGACTATCGGGGCAGATCTCAGCCGCCTTTGTAGAAAGAGTTTCATCTTCAATCCGAACCACACCCGCACGAGCCACGGATCACAAGAGAGGATGGTTTCGTTCTCTGGAGTTCCCACGGGCTTTGCGGTGGGCATAAGCTGGATGATGCTGCTGATGATGATGGTAGAGGAGACGAGCGGGGCGCCGGGGCCGCAGTACGGGCCGCCGCCGCCATATGGCGTGGTTCAACCTCCGCCGGGCATCGTGACTCCGGGACTCGTGCCCGTCACTACCGTGCCTGTCGCTACCGTGCCCGTCGTCAACGGCCCGTACGGCCCCGTCGTCGCGCGTCCCGTCCCCGTCAGACAACCCGGCGTACGTCTTCTCTCGTCTCTCCTCATCCCCGCACCAATTCTATGTCTTTACTCTCTCTCTCTCTCTCGTCTCCAACAGCCCGGCCCGCCCCGTGGCGGACGCGGCTTCTAGCCCTCCAAATCTCCCCCCCCCATTCTTGCAACCTCCTTTCCCGGCTTCTTATCCCGTCTTTCTGCCCCTCGAACTCTTTTCCTCTTGGCCTTCCCTCCTCTTTTTGTCTCCCTCTCTATACATACAAATACTCATCTATACCGCTTTGCTTATCCTTATCATGCCCTGTTTTCTCTTCTTCTTCTTCACTTGTGTTATATATGCTCTCATCACCCTCACACACACTCTCTCTGTCATGTGTTGATTGATTTTTCTTTTTTTTGCATATTATGTATATACATCATCATCGAGGCAGCTACACAGCGCATTTTATGTTGTAATGTTACCATATCAGCCAAAAAAAGAAAAAAGAAAAAAAGAAAAAAAAAATCTCCCGGGGTTTTTTTCATAAATGACTGATTAGGAGGTGTGCAGGTGTCTTTTGTTATAAACTGGTCAGATGGAGGTGTCATGATGGCCCTGCAAAAAGGGCATGTCATGAGCAAAATACCATACAACAGATCCCAAAATCTGCAACCAGTAAGGGACGGATGCCGAGATCTGTCTGGGAGAAAAAATGGTAGTCAAAGACATGACTGCAGAAAACCTGGAGTCTTGCATAGTTACACTTTTTTTACCCTTTAAAAAGGTGTTAAAATGTCTACCAATCAACGGTGGGCACTTGCGTACACAAGACAGAACTGGCGGAAGGATAGGAACATGCAATCACAACATTGTTACACTGCAAAACATTAAACCAGGATTTTTCTTTTTTCAGTGCTTTCCAAAGTTCTAGGGATGGAAGACATGTGCATGTAGCAATCATGAATAGGCTGATTGAGTCTGTTTGCTGTTGGTATGGAACTGTGAGGTATCACCCAATAAAAATAGTACTAGCTCATTTTTCTTAGGAATTTATGATAAAATGAGACAACTCTCTGTCCACCACTCTTCTGTTCAGGGTGGATTCAACCCTCCCTCAAAGAGAAAATAATGGGAATTAAGTTTTGGAGACAGAAGAAAATAGCTTGGTATGAAATAAACACATTGCCAGCAAGCCAGATTGTGTTGAACTTAATATCAGTTTATTGTTCAGAAGTTTAATAGGCAGTTTGAGCTGGAAATTCCTTGCACACACACATTTTTCTCATGTGGCCAACCCAACATACTATGAGGGATGTGATGGGTCATAGCACAAATTTTATTTTTGAAGGTTAAGTGGGATATCATTTCAGGTTGTGCCCAATACAATTGAGCTAATTAGCTCAAAAAATGGCTATTTTTTCTCTCAGGAAGGTGATTGATTAACAGAAAGAGGGAAGGAGAAGTTTTTAGATAATGAAGGAAAGTGAGTACATGTGAAAAGTTGATAAGAACAGTGATTTTGACTAGTCATGGACAAAGTGTGAAAGAATTCTTGATTGATCATGATTCAGCTTGCTTCAAAGATGTTGGTAAAGCAGATAATTATCCACTTGAGACCTGTGTGATTGTGAGAAATTGTTGAATGAGGTATTTTTTCTGATTGATATTAATCTTTGAAGATGATTCATAAAATTAGGTTGGGCCAAAAAAAGGAATGTTGAAGATTGGTAAAGAAATCTTTGGCAGATTAATGGTGTGGTACCAAGTGTCAGCCACAGAGATAATGTCAACATATCTAATATTCTACAAGTATCTTCATAACTTGAATTAGCCTAGAAAAATTTGCATACATTTTATTCTCTCTGGTACATTGGAATAAACCTGTAAATGTCATTTCTAATACACCTAAAACCATTAAAACTTTGTTAATTATTTCTGTATGCTTTTTTTTTTTTAGTTCTGTTTGGTTTTTTCTAGTCCTGAAAGGTTTAACCAGGCTTTTTCCATTTTTCCATTTTCCATTTTTCATGTTCATTTTATTTTATTCTATTAGGGGTTATAATATGACCAAATCCACCATGATGTAATTGACAGAATTTCAAAAATCCTTCATTTTTAAAACATGTTTATTCTTCACCAATAAGCTCTT
>SMGU01005811.1:0-17079 GCA_004348175.1 Puccinia novopanici
TCACTCATAACCCCTCTTTATCACCACCAACCTCTGTTCAATCCCCACTCTCATCAATAACCTCTCATCCACTCTTCAACACCCCCTTCTCATCTATCCAAACCCAATCCACTTCTGAACAACAGTAGTATCTTGATACACCCCATCCTATCACTTTATTAAACCTTCCAATCCGAGATTGGGGGGCTTGTTTAGTGTCTAGAATCACAGAAAGGCAGAGGTATCCTCATTCATCCCTTTCAACACTCAGCAAAAGGTCTTCACTGACACTTTTGAGCTTTACACTGGCATCATCATATTGTTAAACTCAATCATAGTTTGCTTTATACTCTCTGGGAATAATCCACATATTTCCTTGTATTTCGGCAAAAGAATATTTTTTTTTATTTCTACACCATGTGTTTATAGTTGCTATTAAACAAAGAAAAAAAAATCGTTTTATTTCTGCATCATGTGTTTGCAGTTGCATTTTTTTATGTTGTTTCTGAGTTGAGACTTTTTTTTGGGGGGGCAATTGGAGAGTGGTGCATGAAATGAAGACAAATATGAAGCTATATATGTAACTGAATCCACAAGGAGAACATGTTAGTTTGAGAAAAAGAAAATGAACAATATCCTGGAGGAAGTGAAAACAATCACTTATCTTATCATTTTCTTATCCAAAAATTGTTTGAGTCAAAATCTTGATCTCCACAGCCAATTTTCCCTTGGAAAGCCATGTATGAGCGGCCTCCATCTTCTTTTGTTGTATAGAAGCCACTTTCTTGGCTTCAATCCAACGGGCTTCTGCTTCAGCCTCACGTGCCTCATGGCCGTCCTTGCGCGCCTGCTTGTGGGCATTGTTGATTTCTTGTTTCTTCTCTGCACACTCTTGCTCTTGAACTTTTTGCTCATGTGCTTGCTCCTTGCACATCTCTCTCTGGTTTAGTAATTACAAATAAAATCTTTTGAAATCCAACTCAAGTTGTCTTTGAAGCAAATCAAGACAACCTTGATTCCCTTTCTTGTGTGCGCTGGCAAGACTCAAAGCTTTCATTGACAATCTCAAGGTAACTGACCTACTAGCGCAATAAGCATTGGGGATAAGGTTTCTATTACCCAAATTGATACTAGATGGAGAAGTAGAACTATCTCCAGGTTGAGCAATAGGAACTTGTGCCAAAATTGGCCTGACTTTATTGGCAGATGGATTGAACCTCAAATTCTTGTCATTTGCATTGATGTTCACAGATGCACCATCCCTGATGGCTCAAGAAGCACATGGTGTACTTATGGGATCTGATTCAGAGCAGCACTGGGTCAGCTATGCTAATGTTAGTGTTAGTGTAGTGTGTTTTTGCTAACAGCTAACAGGAAAACCTGTTAGCTATTTGCAAAACCATGCTAACGCTACCACAGAAAGCCCAATTTATGGGCTTGCTATGCTGCGCTAAAGTGACTTGTAGCGGAAGAACACTGCTAAAGTTGCTGTAGCTCAGAGAAGTGTAGCATAGCGGTTTCAAAATTCTGCTAATGCTGCACTGACAGCAATCCCAAACCAGGGCTGCTACACTAAAACGTTTTGGTCAAAAAGGGCAGTGTAGCCTAGCGGCACAGTGCTGTTTGGAGGTTGCTTCTTGGTTGTCAGGGTATGTGTTGCATGGTGTTGCCACCTTGTCTGGTTCTGAATGGGCAATGGCTTCATTGCCTTCCTCATCACTGAAAGAGATGTTGTTGATAATTTCAACTTTTCCAGATTCAAAAGACCAAATCAGGACAATTTTTGCCTTCTTGCCAAAGATTGCTTTCATTTGCTTAAAACAGGGGCATATTGCCTCCATTTTTTGTGCCAAAAAATCGAGGACACCCACCCCCGTATTGTTCTCCCATTCTTTTGCCTGTCAAAATTTCTACTTATAAGTCAAAAACCACTGCTGAAGCCAATGGCTGGTGAGTTTAAGTTGTTTGTTTGTTGCATTCATGATGACCACAAAGTTGTTCCAAGCTTTTGTCTTGCTGAGTTTGGGAACCCCACCAATGGTTGTCTCTGATGTACTCCCAAATAACTTGGCATAGTGATTGCCTTCCTCCAGGTAACTGCATATATTCTTTTAATCTGTGTGTTCAAATTGAACAGTGAAGGCTTGACCAGACAAATCTCCCTCATCCACACTATCAGCAGATGAGCAAGTGGAGGACCCAGTTGAGGTTGATATGGAAGAATTCCCCCTGTTGTTGGCCAAACTCTTTGATTTTAAATGTCTCATTCTCTTTTTCTTTTCTTTTTTCACATTTTCTGCTTTGATTTTGGCCCTTGTTTGACGCTTGCAACGGTTTTTTGGTTCCATTAGGGCCACTCCTTTAAATAATATTCATCACATTTCAATCAATATTTATACATAAAGCCAGTATGACATGACATTTACTGACTTTGAGGGGCTAACAATGCTTCAGTGGGTGTTGTAAAGCTCGAAAGTGTCAATGAAGACCTTTTGCTGAGTGTAGAAAGGGATTAATGGGGATAACTCTGCCTTTCTGTGGTTCTAGACACTAAACAAGCCCCCCAATCTCGGATTGGAAGGTTTAATTAAGTGATAGGAGGGGTGAATCAAGATACTGATGTTGTTGAGAAGGGGCTTGGTGTTCAAATGAGAAAGGGTGTTGTGAAGGTGAGTGATAAAGAGGGGGAATTGAACAGATGTTTGTGTTGATAAAGAGGGGTTAAGAGTGATGAGTATTGATGAGTGATGAGTGTTGAGTAATGATGATGATGATGAGTGATGATGAAGTGTGGGAGCAAGTGTTTCAACCAAGGATTGAACACAGGTCCTAGTGATGGGGGCTTATAGATTGAGAGAAGGGGGTTGGGATTTATAGAGGGGTGAATAGCCTAGTGGTAAATGAACCTGTCAGACCAAGGTCTTGACCAGAACTTGAAACAAAGGCCTTGTGAAAGGGGTTGTTGATACAGTGTGGTTCACATAGCCTCAACTACACCTTGCCTGCAAAAAAAACCAGGTGCGGGGTGAATGATTGGGGGGACAAATGTACCCACAAACTTCGTAATACACATTTTTGGACTCTAATGGCAGTGTAGAATTTATCAATATCATTCAAAATTTTCTGGCATGTGCCAAAAAAAGTTTCCAATTTTTCAAGTCAGGGATTTGGAACACCATGCTTGTAGAGCCATAGTATGTGATTGCAGGAGTATTTTATGTACTTATGGAGACATACTATGTATTCAAAGCATTAAAATACATAATATCAGCTTAATCAGACAACACATTCACATCCATCAACACACTCCTTGGGATGCGGTGATGAGAAGAATATGTACTTCTTCATTGCCCGTTATGCTTCAGGGCCTTTAAGACCCAGCTCATAAGCAGAATTCTGCCAATAAATCTTCTGGAATCACTTTAATTTTCAATTATTCACCCTCTGGAGGTTTCTGACCCCTTTCAGTCACTCATCTTCTGTGTTTTCTGGATTTTTTTTCAATTTTTTTTGCTGAAAAAAATCTGAAAATTTGGAACACCCCCTCAGGGTGTAGTTGAGTGCACGTGATGCGCACTGTAGTATGAGGGTTGCAATAAGTTGTGTAAGGGTGTATGCAGTTGTAAAACTATAATATTGAGGGGCTAATAATATAGAGTGACCAGATATATAGTATTTATAGGGGATAAATAGAACTTTGCTGGGGGCTGGTGCTTCCAATTAATGAATGGCCAATGGTTTCTGATGGGTGTGAGGGTAGCTGTGGAGGGCCATGCAACATTCCAATGCGCTGAGAAATCAAGTCCTTGGGGTACAGAGTGGACTGGGCTTTCTGAGGGTGAAATTTCTGAGAACTGGAGATATTTGGAGGCTCCCAGTTGCCTTGATAAGGAAGGCTGTGTTTGTTAGTGTCATATGATGCGTGTAATATGACACACCTTGTAAGCAATTTACAAATTATCAGGGGAGCAATATGGGCATAATGATCAGGTTATTGTGGTGGGGGCCTTGCAATAATATCACTTTGTTTGCCAAACCCACAAGCATTTAAAATCAAGCAAAGCATAATATTAGGGGGGTTCACGATATGAATTTTTGCTTCCGATGACTGATAAAAATTTTTCCGACCACTATTTTTCAGACATAAAAATGTTGCTAAAATTTTAGCATAAAATTTGAAAAAAAAAATCTGACATCCTAGTCATATCCATCAGAAATTCACAGCACACATCCCGCTCGACACCTCCCTCCTCCCCACCCAAAAATAGTCTCATCCCAAATCTTTCCACCAATCCTACCGCCACACAAGTTACAACCCCCCTGGACACCTCCCTCCACCCCAACAAAAAACTTCTTCAACAGAAATCTTTCTGTCAATACTCACAACTTTCAATTTTCCTCTATTGTGATCCGAGACTGCCATTTTGGAAATGTCATTGGTAAGTTTTCATTCACTCTTGTCTGTTACTTATTTCAAATGGTTAATGAACGTTGGACACACACAGATTGATCTGTCATTGTCCTTGCAGAGCACTTTGGTTGCCTCCTTGAACATTCCGGCGCCCGGCTCAGTACCAATGTCTCAGGCGGAGGGCTCCCTGCCTCCATTTTTGACCTTATCTTTAGGTTCAACTCAGACTCCAGAAGGGAATTCCACCAAAAAGAAACGCTATCGGAGCACCAAGGAGGAAATGTGGCTTTACAACGAGGAGAAAGCGTGAAAGAAGCAGGTTAAGGATGCCGAGAAGGCTTCCAAAGCCGCCGCACGTGCCTTGAGCAGCCGAGGTAGAAGGAGGGTTTTGACTAGTTCCACATCCAGAGGTCAACGTCATGGTTCTTTGATCAGGTCTTCAGCTCGGTCGTCTAGCTCCCAATCTCAACGTACCCATCCTAGCGAAGAGAATTCCGTGCCAGACGTGAATCCGCCGTTTATCTTGGAGGATTATGAAAATATTTGTACTTACTTGGAAGAGGAAAAAAATTATAAACAACTCTACGGTAGTGGCTCGAAAACAACAGTTGGGGCGAGTCAACTCAGCAAAGCGGCAGCTTATGAAACCTTCGCAATATTTATAAATGATCAGTCATCTCGGGGCCTCCACTTGAATGGGAAACAGCTCCGCTCTCGAGTCGACACGTATCACAAAAAATTCTCGCAAACAAAGCATTGGGCTGAAAATACAGGTGCCGGTATTGTCGAACAGGATGGTTCGATTTCTCTAGCAGAGAAGTTGGAGTCTATGTGTCCCTGTTATGAGCGATTGTACGCTATCTTTGGCTTCAAACACAATATCGAACCGTTGGCTACTTACGACTTGGCGGATGGTTGTGGAGCAATGGTCTCTTCTGGTTCCAAAGATGATGTCGATGTCGATACTGAGAGACCAGATGATCAAACGGAACGTCCAGAAGAGTCAACTCCCCGAGTAAGCCCTGAACGTTCAGAAAATCAGAGTGCAGCAGCGAGTGAACAGGCGTCATCGGAGTCGAATCAATCCAACTCACATTGTGTAGGAAGCCCAATGGAAGAAGACGGTGGCAATCAATCTCAGATAGATCAACGTGCGACACCTGGAGCTTCTCCTGCATCATCTGGGCCCTCTCGATCGAATCACACCCCTTCTCCATCGCAGCCCTCTCCCTTGCGAGACCCTCTGGTGCCATCTCAGTCAAATGATCCTCAAGAAACCATGTCAAATCGAGGTCAGTCTTTGCCCTCGGGTGGCAACAATTTGAATGTTCAACTGCCATCTGCCCAACGATACCCAAATCGGCCTGGCTCAGATTGAAGCAGCCAGGGACCACGTTGTGACACTAGTAGTCAATCTCAATCGAAATTGTCCATTGCGAGTGCTTTTGAGAACTCCACCGACAAGAAATTCTCTTACCTTGAACAACACATGGTCTGGGACAAAGAGAAGTACTCGCGAGAAGATGTGAAACGGGATATCCAATTTGAATGGGAAAAAGAAAAACATCACTTGCATCAGGATGCCAAGTCGAGAAAGCTTCAATGGGAAAGAGACCGATATTCCTGTGAACAAGAAAGCAACCAGACTCACGCAAATTGAATGTATGAGCTGGAGAGAGAGCAAATGAATCTTCAACACAAATCAAATGATGATCGCATGCAACTCGAGAAAGACCAACTGGCCCTGGAGAAGGCAAAATTCGAACGAGCCCAAAAAGACAAGGATGATCGGATGAATGCTGTGCGCGAGTGGATGCAACAGGGGAAAAACACGGAAGAAATCACGACTTTGCTCCGCATGATATATGGTAGTTAATGGTAGTTGATCTCTCTCTCAGCGGTATGGAGTGATATGTTTGCTTTCTTTTCATCTCGGTTTTCCCATTGGGCATCACTTGTTCCTGTTGTATTTCTCAATGACTCTCATATGTTTTCCCTGAATCAATTCTCACATGATGTTATGCCAGAGAAACCAGTACAATCAAATCAAAACACCACACAAGCTTCAAATCACAAACGACTGAGGAGAAAAAAAAACCTATCATGTTACGAGTGATACAAGAACAAAAAGTAAGAACAGTCAATGAGAGAAGTGAAACCATCATTGAGTGAAGTGAGCAAGAAAAGAAACAAACAGTCATTGAGAGAAGTGAAACAGTCTTTGAGAGAAGTGAGCAAGTAAGACAAAAAAAAAAACAATGATATGATTCCATTTATGAGATAGAGAAAAAAAATCACCCTGGGATTGGGAGAACGCCTTTCTTGTAATTGATTGCTAAACATCTTGTTTGAACCTGGCCTCGCAGATGATGTGCAGCCCTCAAGTTAGGGGAACTAGACATCAACTGTGGGCCCGACAATCCAACATCTTTTTCGAGTTTGTCCCACACGTCGCCAAGCTGCGCGAGCATGTTATGAAGTGTGACACACGCACACACCCAGCGAATGATGTGTTGCATATCTCGAGGGGTCTGGAGTGCCATTTGCAATTCATGGAGAGAAGCCCATCGAACTTTGAGTACTCCTATGGTGTGTTCGTTCCGAACACGTGCCTTCGCAATACAATAGTTGAATTTGGCATTGTCGGGTAGATTCGCAGCCGGCGATTTGTATGCTGGTATGCATTGCAGTGATAAGCCATAAGCAGAATCGGCTAATAGGTATTGGCCTTGAAACCACAATGATCAGCTTGACTGTAATAAGTACAATACATAGAGAAAAAAGAACCCTTACCCTGATAAAATAGTTGTCAGGCTCTCGGCAGATTTTCATTTTCTTGAATACCATACTATTGCCGCAGGACCCCGGCCAACCGGTCATGAAAGAAGTGATGAACTTGTCATAATCACAAATTACTTGGCAATTTATGGAGTATTGCTTCTTGCAATCCCAATAAAATTCACCATTGGAAGCTGGCCGTTGATAAAGAGGTATTGTCGTCCCATCAACGAACCCAACACAACCTTCAAACCCCTCGGCCGCCAACACTTCAGAGATCTCAAGTCGTCTATTCTTGTCGGGCCATACCACAAAATCTGATGAGAGGGAATTGATGGCTTGAATTACCCTGCGTGATATCTTGATCATGGTCCCTCTGCCTACCACTAAGTTTCGAGAAAAACGGCCTACAGAGGCCCCATTCCCATTTGACCCAAGCCTTTCCAGAGTCAGCACCAGTTGATGACCAATGGGGAGTTGAGGACGTCGGCTGTTACTGTAGAATATGGGATGGAGGAAAATTTTGTTTAATAACCAAACAAATCCATCTTTGGTCGTGCGTACTGCTTGGCAAAAATCTTCATCGCAATTGACAAATAATTGCGCCAAGTTGTATTCATCACGAGTTCGAGCCGGCAGACAATCCTCCAAGTAGCGACGTCCCAGAACTAAGCGTAATATTTCCTCGAGTTCTCCACAATCATCAAATATCATGTTGAGAATCCATGCTTGAGTGGAGTCATTCGGAGCAAGAATTGTTCCAATTGTTGGAATCCTCGGAAGATCCAGGGACAACGTGGCGTCGATCAAATCGTCTGTCTCCGCATCCTTGAGAAAAACGACCATCAAAAATAAATCACGAATCACTTGTTGCCGTGTGCTGTAGCGGTGCATGAGGGAAGAGTGGTGAGAGTGTGTCGGATTGTAACTGGGTGTGGGGTGGGGGAGTGTTATGATAAAGGATAAAACTTGTAAGAGCGTTTCCATTTCCGAAACACGCCAGTTGATTTCCAATGGTTTTATTTTTAGCTTAAAATTGAGGTGCGCAGCACCTGCGCAGTCATCATAAATTTTTCTGACAAGTGCTAAAAAAAATTCTGATGAAATCATATCGTGAACCCCCCTATTACGTGTGTCATATGACACTAACAAACATGGCCTTAGATATTTCAAATAAAGTATTGCACTTGTGGTATTCATAATTTGGCCATGAAATTGTAAAGACCGTTGATGTAATTTTTTTTCACAGGGACCTGTCACAAGTCATAAAACTCTATTGAAAATTGCCTGCCAAAATTCTGAACTATGTTGTTATGTTTCACATTATATTATGATTTTATGGCCAAATTTTGAATACCACAACTCTTAAAAATGATACACTGCTTAACAGTAATAGCCCAGTTCACATAGCTGCTCGCTTGCAGTTAAAAAAATTGTGACAAGCAATGTTTTATTGAAGCTGAAATAAGGTTTGGTGTGAGATTGCTACATTTTAACAATTTATTTTATGCAAGCAAGCAGATTCAATTTTATTACATTTGCATAAAAACACCCCATGTGAAATGGCCTAATGAGAAAAACAAGGTCAACAAGCTGAAAAATTGTCAAGTTATTACCAGGGTTCATTTATGGCTGATTTGCATGGATGATTTCAAACGCATTCTTGCTGATGGTAAAAGGTTTATTGGTCAGCATGCATAAAATGGCTGGGAGTTACAGCCAAAGCTAATTACCTCACCATGCATAAACCTTCCATAAACTTTTCTGATGCAGCATAAAAATAGGACGGTGCACATAGGGGAATTTTAACTTTGCTGATTTTATAAATCAGCAAGCATCCCCCGCAAATTTGGCTGATGCATTGGGTTATAGGTTATGCACTTTTTGATGATTTGCAGCCTATGTGAACCGTCCTAATAGCAGGCTTTTTGTAAATTTAACAGTAAATGAACCCCGCTATTCACAAGAGAAATCAGATAAGATTGATACCTTGAATATAGTAATAACACTAGAGCCATGAACTGTTGGTCCCAAACAGATGGCTTCATTACATCTTCTGATTGGAAATCACTGCTGATTGAACCAGCCATTGGTCAGGTTTGGCTGATTTTGCAAGCAGCCATCTTGCACTCTGAAATGGAAGGGCAAGATCAAAGAACTCAAGAAAATGATGACACATCCCAATTCTCTTACCCTCCCCACCATGCCTACTTCCAGCAAGTTAACCACATTTCTCAGCAATTACACCTCCCAAGCCTGCCTCTTTTACTGGGCAAAACTCCTCTTCCATTTCATGGCGGATTTCAGCCGTGTTTGTTAGTGTCATATGATGCACGTAATAATACACTTTGCTTCAGTTTAAATGCTTGTGGGTTTGGCAAACAAAGTGATATTATTGCAATGCCCCCACCACAATAACCTGATCATTATGCCCATATTGCTCAGCCTTATTGTGCCCCTGATAGTTTGTAAATTGCATACAAGGTGCGTCATATTATGCGCGTCATACGACGCTAACCAACACGGCCTACATAAGAAGGACACGACACCTACAAAATTCTGATACGAAGAAACCCAGACAGAGGAGAGCGAGATTTTTTGATTTTGATTTTTCAATTTTTTTTGCACTCGTTCCCCAAATATTGTGTGTGTCCCCCTCTTCTAAACGACCGGCGAGTGAAATATAGGCTATCGCAGGGTGGCCCGCCCTCTCACTACCTCGGCGGATCCATTCGGATCCGTCAGAGTGCGACAGTGTGCCGGTCATTAAGGTTCCGGGACAGCAAACGGTCCCGAAACCCTATCATGACGTGGCCATCCCACGTGGATCCCACCATCTGCTCAGGAGGAGCCCACCTGGGATGCCCAACTGTGGCCACCTGAAACTGGAGTGGTATAGCAGGCCAAAAAATGGCGGGATGCCGTGGTGGCCACCGAATGGTGTGCGCGGGGAGCCTACGAAAATGGGTGGACTGGTTGATTTTGGTCGAGCTCCTGCCGCAAGTTCACGTGGATTCCACCAATATTTTGGCCGGAGCACATGTGGAGGTTCGCCCGGGGTGTAACCCTCGCCTACGAACCCAACGCACAAAAAACGGGTTGAGTCCTTTTTTTTCGTTTTTTTCCGTCCGGTGTGTAGGTCACAGGCTGTGCTCGGCTGCGGCTCAGCCAGCCGGAAGAGACTACATTGGTCTCCTTCGGGCCACTCCTACCGGAATCAACGCTGATATACGCTCTAGTCAATCCACATGCTGCACCTACCAGAACCGTTTTTTTTTTAAAAAAAAAAGCTTAGACTGCTTGCCAACTAATCAATCTGCCCATACTCGTTTTCAAAGTAGTGGAAGTTCAAAAATACATCCTGCATCCATACTGATTGCATGGTTTGGACCGGTAGATTAAGCAAGTATTCAAAGCTTGAGTTTTCTGTGATTAATAGTTGCGCGCATGATGGTGAGTAGGAGTCACTGAAAATGCCTTATGCTGGAACAGTTGAATAGTACACATTGAACGCGGTCCACGTAGATGGGTTCTTGTTGCAACGCTGATGGTGTGGGTTTGAATAGTACAGGCAGATCGGCGAATCCTTCGAGGCTTCTTTTTCGACCGAAGAATGTTCCTCACATGAGGATGGGTGTTGGTTACTGAAGATGTCTTGTGTGCTTTTATGACCATTGCAAGTGAGAAGACTTGAATTGATCACATTGGTTTCCCTTGCTCAAACAATATCAGAGCAAAGCAAGACCGATGGGGCGGAATTAACGGTGGTGCTGATGATGTATGGCACAATGTTGAGATTGCAGTCGAGCAATTCCGGCAAGAAAGTTTTGTATCCGTGAGGTTTGTCGATGCGATAGGGGGAGACTGACGGAGACTACGGTGCATTCATTCATTCATATAAGGGAGAGGCAGGAGCTGGCTCCAGCTCTGTAGTCCGACACGCTGCTTTCGCACCATTTGGCCCACTCGGCCATGTGGTGGGACAGGGAAAAGTGAAACTGCTGCCCGATAAACGTAGCGAAAAACCTTCCTCAAGGGTGCAAATCCATTGTGAGCTCAAGCATCCATACGCCGACATGACTGCAAATTCCCTTCACGGTCACACAGATCTTCATCATCCAGAGTCTCAGAGTCATGGAACTTAATCCATGTAAAAATAGCCTTCGATATAAAAACCTCTTCGTTCTTGAATGTTGAGCATCGTAAAGGCACTGGCTCTCCGACTCTTTCTCTGGCAGTATATGGGCCCACTAGCTCATCAGTGAATCAGTGAATCTCATTCAAACTAGGATGTTTCCTATGATGACGATGATTGCACTTGCTGCGTTGGCGTGCACTCCAATACTCCTTGGTTCACCTTCCTTTGGAAGTCTGGCATCATCTGTGGAATTACGGGATCATCGAGGCCGAATAGAACATTTCTCTTACCCGCCTGAAGACGTACCGGGGCCAAAGCCTCTTTCAGCTTGGGTCAAACGGTATAAACGAGCCAAATCTCAAGGCCTCATCCCTGCCATCAGACCTTCAGTATTGAACAATGGCGAGCCAGATTACCCTTTTTATTCCCAGTCAACAGTCTCAAACCCGAAGAAGGTTTGCAGCTGGACTGTTTCTAAATGTCATTCCCCTCACGAGTGCGTTTTTTTTAAAAAATGTTTCCTCCTTCTCATCCTCAACTCGAATGGATTTTTTGACAAAGATACACACCCCCTGCCTTTGTAGTATCGTCACGGCACCTCACGGCGCAATGGGAATTTCGTTCGATGACGGCCCTCAAAGGCCGACTTCTGAGCTTTTATCTTTCTTGAAGAGGAATAACCAGAGCGCGACCCATTTCATGATTGGTTCCAGGATCCATGAAAGGCCGAGGTTGTTACTGGAAACGGTCAACAAGAACCACGACCACATTGCGGTTCATACCTGGTCTCGTGAGTCTCTTCATGTAGCTGCCCTAGTGCTCATCAACACAAAAGGAGTATTTCTCTGAAGCATTTGACTGACGCTTGCGAGCATTCTATCACCAACCAGACCCGTGTAAGAAAACTTTGCAGCTCGCATGAAGGCCAAAAAGATACATACTCATCTAAGCTCAGGTGTGGTGCAGATATGACAACAATGACAGATAGGCAGGTCTTGGGGGAGATCGGATGGACCATGCAGATTATATATGATCTTACCGGCCTGGTTCCTGCATTTTGGAGACCACCATATGGTCTGTCTTACCATAATTCCAACTTCCTCATGGTTGGTTCTGTTGGGCAGATAAGCTCAAGATTCTTTCTTTTTTTTAAAAAAAAAAACAGGTGACGTCGATAATCGGGTAAGAGCAATCACTCGACATGTTTTTGGTCTCAAGACAGTAATGTGGTCTACGGTAAGATGAAACAATGATACCATGAGCTCTGGCGTCGGGAGGGAAGAAAGATAACTAATATGTTTTTGGCTTAGGATCCGAATGATTGGTGTCTCTCTGATCAGTCTTCACCAGGATCTGATTGCACGCCGGGATCAGGTCCTCAAAATATCCATCAGTTGATTCGGGATCTGAAACATCGGATACACCATGGAGTTTCTGGCAGCAGATTCCCTAAGCACGGGATCATAAGTCTGGAACACGAACTGTCCTTCAGAACTGTCAAGAGCTTTATCAAGACTTACCCTTGGCGAAATCACTTGGTTGGAACACCAGGCCGATACCAGATCTGTTTGGGTTAGTATGACGCCTACCAGCGCGCTATTCATATCTCATTATGAAATTTTCAGGACATATAAGTACATAAATTAACACCCTTTTGTCTCTTATTATTACTATTCAAGGCTCAAGTGGTATCAGCTGCCAGTTCACAATATTACTCGTGCTGGAATCCTTCCCCAGCTCCATCAGTCACCCTACCAGGACCACCCGGCTCTCAACAACATCACAAACTCGGTGCAACGTGATGTCTTGGCCCACACAAAAGAACCTGCGGCTGCGAATCACTCCTATCCAATCAACTCGAGTCTTGCGAGAGTTCCAGCTAAGAATGATGGCTATCGACTTCATTCCAGTCGGATATTGATCTCTCTGTGTTCTTTCATTTCTTTCCCTCTGGTATACATCTTTCCTTTGCACCTGGATATCCTCACCTCACTCGACTCTTTCGTGTGTGACGTGGTATAGTACATCTCCAATTAAGGTAGAGATAAATGGTGCAGTATAGAAGGGAAACAGCTTTCAATGGGGGTTAACTGTGGCCTAGATATGCAGAACCAATACTGTTTCAAAATCATGGACAACAATCATTATTTTCGTACTGTTAATTTTATTTCATTATCTGCAGTAATAAAATGATTATTCAAATTGAAAGCCATCCTTGATCATATGAGCAGGTCATTGACAAGAGTAAAGTTTCCTGTGCTAAGAATTATGCCTTCCTTTTTGTCCTTTGGCCCTTTGAGCTTTGACTTGATTTCATGTCTTGATGCTGAGTTTATTATTTTATAATGCAACAAGCCAATGATCAACCCAATAGGAGGCATTCAAGTTCATTTCCTCTCATGGGGGCGGTTGGATTATTTGGATCTTCTAATTGTTTGTCAGCTAAGGCTTTGAGTGTCCTGGAGCTGATGTACTGCCCTCGACTGAGAGCGTGAATCATGGAGGCAAATGGACATTAGTGCTCCTTGCACCAGAAGAGGAGAAGTCTAGCTAAATACAGATGTGGCAATTTCCTGATTCAAGCTGGCGTGGCCTTCCACTCTGCAAAGGGCTTCGATCCTGACAAGTCGGATGAGACTCCCAGCGCAGCAGTGACTGCGTAAATCCCACCCTGCCCAAGACCCCACTGGACTGGGCGACTCCGCAGAGAACACCCCTTCCGCTGCCACAGTGAGTACAGAAACTGTCAGTCCTTATTGAGTTCTTCTTTCTTGTTCCATCCACAACACTTTTTGCCCTTTCTTCTTCCTGATTCTAACTCTTTGCTTTCCATCCGATATCCTATCAGGCAACACTCAATCAACCACTATTCATACGCTCCATGTCCCCCTTCCGCCGTCCTCAATTCAGGTGGGCGATACCACCGTCACTGCCGGCGATCTATTGGTGGGACAGCATCTTCGTCGCGTCATACGTTTACCCGAGCCTTCGCGCACTCGGGCATGGATCGCGACAATGTTTGAAGCCGACCCTGATGGAGAGATCGAGCAGGTCGCACTCTGGGGCATGTATCGCATGCAGTTCGAACCCCATCATGTGGAAGATGCCGTGGCCCCTATCCCTGATCTGGCTGCCGCCACCGACGTGATCACCGTCATGGAAAGCGTTTTCAGGCCAGATAGCTACATTGCTCCCGACGGTCAAAAAAGATATGTTATCAGAGGCCTCAAGTTAAGGCCTGCCATCGAACGTGATGCTGTTCTTGTACGCTTTCTCAAGCTTCAACACTTTTCTCATAGACACAATCTTGTGGGCCTCCATACCGCTTGACTGACCGAGAAAATGAAAAACCTGGTTGGTTTTACATTCAGGACGACATGTTTCGAGCTCCTGAATCTAGTCCGGCCGTGCCGGCCCCTTCAACCCTCATCATTTACCGAATGCTGCTAATAACCTTAATACGCCTTCGTCATCCGTCCCTCTTGGAAAAAGCACGACACATCATCAAATGCATCAAGCTCAGCCCACCCCACCGCCACTTCCTGCTGCCCGTTCGACAGACTTACTCGAGGAGACTGATATATTGAAAATCGTTTCCTTCCCGGAACCTTATCGAACACGATTATGGATCGCCTCACTATTTGAGCCGGATCCAACAAGCAATGCCGGTCCTGGTGGTGGTGGTGTGGAGCAAGTTACCCTGTGGCAACTTTATCAAAAACAACTCACACAATATGTTGTTGAAGGCGCACCCAGCGACAAATTGTTCCTCCTTTGGCTCCTGCCACTGAGGTCATCAAGGCAGTTCAAGATGTCTTTCCCGAAGGAAGAGTTGTGGTCCGACTCGAAGATGGTTAACTCACTACATGATATTGGTATCAAACTCTCGTCCAAGCAACTTTCGATCGCCGGCACTTGTTGAGTCTTATTTCCATCCGTTTTCATCCTCAATTAATTAAAAGTGTCATTTTTTCCATCTGTCTAGCGCTCGCTTATATTTTTTTTCCCATTCTCCACTCTCCTGGAAAAAATTTGCTGAGTATCACAGCGACCAAGATACCCAATAATGCCTCTCACAATGGGTCGGTTCAAACTCTTCGCAGACCGATGCCGTGGCACCTCAATTGGTCTCGAAAGTTGATTCACTAGTCAAAACGGTAGAGGAACTCCAAACCATAATCAAAAAGCAAGAATTGACGATCAAACAAGAATTGTGAGTTATTTTTGAAAATTTACCTTGATTCCTCTGGAGTCTTTCGGTAATCATGTCTTCGACTAGTACAAATTTTCTCACTGCTTTTAGCCAATAATAATAGATCATTGTGTTGATCCTGCTTTTTTTTTCTGCCAAATAGAGCATGGAGTGCTGCCAGGCAGATCAATCTTCGTACGTCCGAGAGTAGCACCTCGATATTGCGCCCCCTTTCAGTTACCCTTCCACACGGCGCCACGACATTTCCAATTGATTTTCCCAAGACGGTCGAAGAAGCGCAAAGACTTGATTGTAAGCATGATCAATAGTCTCAACTTGATCTTGAACGAGGGAAGCAATTTTATGGGATGGATGTTGAATTTTTTGGTGGACCTTACTAGATACACAATGCGTCGCACTCCTGGAAAGATATGGCCAGGCCGGTTTAATCGTCGAAGGAAACGAGGAGAAAACTCGCACTTGCTTATTAGAATTCATTGGCTGCATTCCGCACGACCTTTCTTCCTCTGAGAATCACACCTCCAATGTCGGCACTGCTGCTAGTTCTATGGTTTGATCTAATCGAAACACACACACATATATCCATTCCTCCCTTCTTCTCTGCTCCTAATCTTTGTTCCCCCTGAAAATAAACACGAATCTGTACACAGTTTGAACGGTCTTTTTCTTTTGCTCCTTTTTCTTTTCTTTCTTTCTTCCTTTCTCTCTGTCTTTCCTCTCTTCTCTCATTTTGTTTTTTTTTGGTTGGCATGACTTGATTGAACGTAAATATTATTTGGATATTGTTACAATGATCAAAGTGAAAGACTTGCAATGCCCCCACCCACTCATGAGGTTTTGGTATATCAATTTGCTGTGTGTTGAATGCTGTAATTTTACCCTCTACTAAGAGGTGACAGATACTTCGGCTTGATATGCAATTTTGGAAGCAAGATTGCCTGCGTAAAAAGAGAAAAATAAGTGTGATATATGTAACAATGGGCAGTGCTCTCTCTCATTGTGCAGGGGTGGTGCATCTGTGTATATGTGGTTTCAGGTCAGGCATGTAAATGAATGATACATTTTAGGTGGACTCATTTCTTGGTTTTTCAAATCTCCAAACATTAATGTAGCTCTGTGGCAAGCATAAAAAAGTATGGAGATTCACTGAGGGTACTATGAACTCATCAATGAGTCCATCTAGTGATTCTCCATACTTTTCTAGCCTTGCAATAGAGCTACATAAAAGTATGGAGATTTGGTGAACCAAGAAATGAGTCCACCTATTGCACATGGCTGCATGGACAGTGAAGTACTTGAGTTGATGTAAAGGAGCTGCTTTCAGCTCCTCACTGGACAATCTGGGACTAGAAACAAAGCTATGTAGCTGTGGGAGATGGCTTTCTAGAATCTGAGAGCAACTCCACCACAGAGTGTAAATTGCAAATGTATAAAAGTGGCACAATGCATCCTCAATTTTGATTTTCAAGTTTAAAATCTTGTGTGCTCCGCACTGCACAGAGTAGGGAGAGATTTAAAAGCTCGTGAACCCAGTTTACCTGATTCCTGTTGGCATGGAGG
>SMGU01005813.1:0-21415 GCA_004348175.1 Puccinia novopanici
ACCCAGAGCCGGCTCTTCCACTGAGCATGAAGAAAGATCACCAACATCATCATCACCAGTATTGTCGTACCACACTCACGACACCGGCTCTACCATTCAGATTTCACATTCTCTTGTCCCAGTCGACAACTCCCTAAACACCTCCGCAATGGCTTCCTCATCCAATCCAACCATCACCGCCAACGACTCCACGCCTCAAATTAAACTATGTACGGAGAAGCTGAATGACTCAAATTTCTCAGCCTGGAGATACGACATGCAGAACGCGCTAGGTTACATGAATCTAGATGACTTCATCAAAACTCACACCGACAAGCTCAAAAGACGTCCTGACTAAAAAGCCAGACTCAAGCAAGTCACCACCTTTATTTGCTTACATCTAGGACGTGAGGACTCCACTTGTTTCGTCGATGATCTGGATACTTATGATCCAAAGTCTCTCTGGGACTCCATCACCAGCTACTATGCTGCAAAATCAATCAAAAATGCCGCCAACGTCATGGAAAAGCTCCACAACATTGCATTCGTTGAAGGTGAAATGCAGAAAAGCATTAATCTTTTCCGGAAAACATTCCACTTAATGGTCGAGTTTAGCAGTTCCAAGTTTGACAAGAAGATTCTAGAGGCAGTTTGGGTTTTCTTTATTCTCAAAAGATTACCTCCGTTGTTCTCAGTCTTTCGTACGCTCCAATTCTCTGCCCTGAAAGACAAGTCCTCTGTTAAGCCTTCCAACAAGTCCTCGGATATCTCCATGTCTACATTCTTGAATGAGCTCGAATTAGAACTTCGTCGCCAACAGGCCACCTCCGCTCAACTATCTGCCACCGCCTCTGCCCTAGCTGTGCAACAGGCCCCCCATTCCCAAGCTTCTGCCTCCAACAGCTTCTCATCCGGTCAAAAGCGTCCAAATCGCCACCCAGTCTGTTCAAACGGCATTCACAACCCTGCCACTGCCCACTCAGAAGAAGACTGCCATCAACTCCATCCTGAAAAGGCGGTCGCCTACTTCAAAGCCGCCATTGATCGATCCAACGCCTCTGTTGCCAAACGAGCTCTTCTCAGTGCGAACTCTGGTGTAGCCGATGAAATTGTTATAGACAGTTGTCAGGTTTGCCTCTACTACGGGTAGCCTGACTACATAGGATTCTTCACAAATAGTTCCTCCTCTACCTTTCACAGGGAGGGATTTAATAGCCACACCTCTGAGAGGGGCCTTGACCTATTCACTAGGATTGGGAGGATCTAAGAGGAGAAGGATAGGAATAGAATGAGTTACTTACTGTTCCGGAGAGGTTAAAAGAATAAAGTTTGGATTGATGAGTTGAGTTAAGGTTAAGATGTAAAGGCCCCAATCGTCTTGTCTGACAATAAGGTCGGGCTTGTTAATCCTGGAAAACTCTGAGTTTCTTTCTCTCGAGCGCCAGTCTCACTTATACTAGTCTGTCACTCAGGTGTACTGAATCTATCACGAGTCTAGCTCACACCACCACGCACTCTAATGTTCCTACACTCTCTCACCTGGTTTGTCACCTCCTGCGCTGTATCCACTAGCAGGAGGCTGACACTCGCCCCCCTCTAAAAAGGACAGCTCTAATATGAGTCCTCCTAGCAGGTTTGTATCTGCCCTGAACCTTCTCACTAAAGCATCTGCTTCACTGATATCCTCTTTCTTCATCCAAGCATCTTTGTCTGCTGTTTTCCCTTTAAATCTAACTAGGTACAAGCAGCAGTCTGCCCCCTGTATTCTAGTAATCTTTTCATCAAGGATCCTACTAGCTGTCTTCTTCTCCATGTTACTGTCCGGCTCCGTTATCATAGCCGGAGGAGGTTGAATCCGTCCATTATCTGGTGTCACATACTTCTTGACCAAGCTAATAGGAAATGTAGGGTGTTTCATGTCGTAACCTTCTGTCAAAATGACTTCTACTGCGTTCCTACCGTGTAAGGCTTTAACGAAGAATGGTCCGACAAATTGCTCTTTCAATTTTCTGTTCCCTCCTAAGTTTTGGAAGTTAACCGTTGAGATCAGGACTGCGTCTCCTACTTGTATATCGTGTTCTTTATGGGTTCTGTCCCACCTTGCTTTGTTGTAATCTACCACTTTCTGTAAGCAGTTGTTTGCAAACTCCTCTGCTTTCAGCATCATTTGTTGAAACCTCTCTGCTGATGGGTGCAGTTGGATGGATTTGCTCAGAAGACAATCTCTTGGCATCTGAGGAATCCACCCCCTCTCCAACTTGAACGGCGCTTTCCCTGTAGTGCTATGGATGCTGGAGTTATAAGCATACTCTAGGATTGGGATGAGCAACACCCAATCGTGAGTGTAACCGTTGCCGTCACTAAATTTCAGGCCAAACGCGCAATAGCGCCTAATGAGATCTTCTAATGTTCGTATCATCCGTTCCGCTAATCCATCCGTCTGTGGATGGTAGGCTGTCAAGAATGCTAATTTTGTACCCATGAGTTGGAACAGACTCTGCCAGAACTCAGAAGTAAACTTAGGGTCCCTGTCCGTTATTATTACCTTAGGACATCCTACTTCGCTTATAATTGAGTTCCAAAATATAATCGCTGTATCCAACGCTGTGCATTCTTTATAACACGGTAAGAACTTAGCCATTTTTGAAAAATGATCAACCACCACCAAAACCGCGTTAAAACTATCTTTACCTCCCGCTGGCAATCCAGTAACAAAATCCATATTTATCACTTCCCAACGACTTTTAGGCTCGTCAATAATCTGTAATAACCCAAACCTTTTCCCTGTCGCCTTATTAGCCTTTTGGCAACAATCACAACTGGCACAGTACTCTTCCACCTTTGTAGCCCAGCCTGGCCACCACGCTAGTGCCTTAACTCTCTCGAGCGTCCGATCAGCGGAAAAGTGTCCTGCCGCTACATTATCATGACATTCTGCTAAGATCATCTTGATATGTTCTTCATCCACCAGGACTAGAGCGCAACAATTCGCCGTCTGATGATAAAGCAACCCGTCCAGAAGGACAAAACGACCCGCTCTCTGGCTCGTCTTCCATGGTTCATCTAACTGGGCCAACAAATCTGGTTGGGAATGTTTTGATTTCAATAGGGAAACCAGAGCCGTGGTGTTACGATTGGAGTGATAACTCTTCTCTACCAAATCCCAGAATTCCGTCGCTAGGCTACAGACTGCAATGGCCATCACCAGTACTTCTCTTTCTACTTCTTCCTTGTCAGCCGCCGGATTTTCATCATCATTCGGTAAAGCCCACCTGGAAAGACCATCGGCATTCTTGTGGATCAACCCATCCCTGTGAGTAATTGTCATTGACCCCCTCCATTCTTGTATAGATATTTGCCACCTCATCATATGACAACTTGGTGTCTTCATATTAAGTAGAGATTTCAATGCAACGCAGTCCGTGACTACCTCGAATACACATCCTTCTAAATAGTAATATAGCTTCTCTAGGGCCCACACTAGGCATAGGCATTCTAACTGTGAGGCGCCATACTTCTTTTCTGATTCTTTCAGCTGTTGCGATATGAAGCAGATCGGTCCTTCTACTTCTCTATCTGCGACCATCTGAATCTGATGTAAAGCCGCTCCTATCCCTTCCATGCAGGCATCAACGTAAAGCTTAAAAGGTTTCTTGGGATCAGGATGGAATAACAGCGGCGCTGTCATTAGTGCCACCCGCAACGCTTTATAGGCCTCTATCCTCTCTTTCGTCATCTCGAAGCCGAAATTGGGACTACAAATTTTATACAGGCTCGACGCCAGGAGTTGGAAGTCTTTAATGTGTAATCGGTAGTATCCAGCGAAGCCCAAAAAGGATTGTAGTTCTTTCACCGTCAATGGTATTGGTTTAAGCAGGACAGCGGCTACTCTATGTTGGTCTACTCCTAAAGATAATCCATTCACAATATGACCTAACGCTTTCAGTTCCTCAAAGGCAAATGAGCACTTACTCAGGGATATCTTCATACCCATCTCCGCTACTCTCTTCAGAATAATGCTCAGTTTCTTCAAATGGTCTTCCCAGGAGTCCATGAAAATGATAATATCGTCAATGTAGATAATCAACCACAGTTTGCTCAATTTGGCTCAAAACTCATTGTCCATCATCCGTTGAAAATTCGAAGGAGCATTCTTGATACCGAATGGCATCCTCAGATACTCGTGGATACCTAGATGCGAAATAATCCAGAGAAATTTCCTGCTATTCTCTTTCACCTTGTTCTGATGAAAACCCTTCAATACGTCCATACAGGTTATAAATTTCGCTCCATGCAGCTTTGTCAACGACTCCACTATCTTAGGCATAGGATAACGATCGGGCACTGTGTAAGTATTTAGGGCTCTAAAATCTCCGACCAATCGTGACTTTCCGTTATGCCAAGCTATAATGACTGGGGTAGTAATGTCCACTCCTTCGTTTGAACCTACTTTCCTCAGAATCCCCATCTTCATCAACAGGTAAATATGCTCTTCGATCGCTACCCTATTCCTGGGACTCGCAGGGTAAGGTGACTTCCTAAGAACTATCGGATACGGTTTCTCCACCCTAAGGCTGATCTCTACTTCGTGCCCTTTGATAGACCCAAACGGTTGATCTGCTGTCGCAAAAGCTGAGTTTTCTTTTGAAAGCACTTTCAAGAGTTCTCCTCTCTGGTCATTCGTCAGGTTGGCGCTAATCTTGGCCTCACTGAACACTTCTTCTGCAAAACTATACTCCGATTCCTTATTGCTAATAACGTTGATCAACTCGTTGAAGTCGAAAACTACATCCCCTATGGTGAATTTCCTAACTTTGTCGTGTATCAGCAATATTTTATACTTCATCAAGTAGTCCGTCCCTATGATGAAGTATCTCGCCAATATGTTGTCCATTACGATGAAGTTGATTAGTAGGATTTTCTTGCCTATTTTCAATTCCACTTTTACTACTCCTACAGGTAACAGACAGCCTGTTGCACTATGGAATTTCCCTAATTTCATAGGCAGGGTGAACTTTCGCCACTGGGGGAAGAATTTCTCCAAGTAGGTTTTACCTACCACCAAATGCACCGCTCCACTATCTAGCAACTTTAGGCACTTTTGTCTGCAGCAGGTCATCTGAACTAACGTATTCTTGCCTCTAGCGTGTTCTATTGCAAACGTACCCATCGAAACTTCCCCTATCACTGGTTCGTCTGATTCTACTTCACTACCTAGGTCATCTGCCATCGCCCCTCCCAAACTATCTTCTATAGCATTGACGTTCTTATGGCATTTCCTAGACGTATGTCCCGTTTCTCCACAGGTGTAGCACTTAATGCTACTGGAAATGTTGATCAGCTGTCTCTGCTTATCTTTCTCGGCTCCTGTACTACCAAGCAGTTTTGAGTTAGTTGCTAATGGGGTCCTAGTCGTATTGTTCTTTACCGGGAAGTGTCTCCTACTGATCCTCATCTTATCACAGATATCCTCCATGATATTGATGAATTCACTCAGGTCAGCGTCTGGTTTATGCATAGCACTCTTAACCGCATATTCCACTTTTCCATCCATCAACGTCATGAGTTTAAAATTAATGGTTTCTTGATCAGCAGCAGCGTCAAAACACTTCAACCTATTAACCTGTCTGGTCACCCATTGAGATGGGTCGGACTCTCCCGGGATTAATTTGTCTGTGTCAAAGGCTAACTGTTTCTTCCTCCTCCACGCCGCGTGCCCAAATTTCTTGCAAATTGCTGCTCTCCAATACGCCCAAGTAGAGTCCTGGCATGTCAGTCTCATAGTCTCATACCATGATAACGCCGCGCCGGTAAACATAGTAAGTAGTTTAAATACTATGACTTCGTCGTCAACATGGCTGTCCCTTTTAGCTGTATCCAACCACTGGACAAACCTCAGATGGTCGTACTCGCCTTCCCCTGAGAACTTCGGCCAGTCTGATTTGGCTATCGCGTTGTTAAGCCTCTTCTTCAATTCCTCGGAGATCTCGTCAGGTGGGTTACGGACAACTGTTGAATGTCAATCTGGCGTAACTCCTCCGTTGCCATCAGTGGAAATAAACCTGCCAGAGTTGTTCACTGCTCTGGTTAGGGAACTGATCTCTTCTCGTAACCTACCTTCTTCCGCTCTGAACTGGCCCATCATCCTGTTGATTTTGTTATTCAGTTGTACTAGGTCCGTCCTCTGCGCTTCGCTCACCTCTTCTAGCTTATTCAAGATTTCTTGCTGCCAATCTGTTACACTCCTGCTTACTTCTGTCGACCTAAAAGTGTCCCTCACCTGTGTCTCGAGTTTTTCTAGTTTCTCTACGACTTTCAGCAAGGTTAACTCTATGTAACCTCCCGGTACTACCGTCTCATCCCTCCCTGGTCTCGTGAATGGGGTTTCTAGGCGTTCTATCTGTCGAGTTAAGTCTTGTACCTTATCCACTAAATCTACCTCTATAGACATTCTCTCTTGCGCAGGCGTTAATGCCTTATCTAATTGTTCGCTTATCAGGGCAACTTTCCCGCTCAATCTGTCTACTTTGCCTAGTACCTCTTCAGCTACAGGATTAGGGCTAGTTTGTCTCACAAGTACTAACTCACCCTTAAGCGGCTCTACGATCTCTCTGATCACAGTTGAGTCCGCTTTAACTTTCTCAAAGCTTGCTTTCAATCCTTTCACTTCTGCTAACGTCTTATCTAAATTATCAGACATTTTGATTGCATTGAGTGCTGACGAACTACCGTTGGAAGATATACCGCTCAACGTGAACTTTACTGACTTAAAACTATCTTGTACCACATCTTTTAAGATCTGAACATGATTTGAAACAGGTAAAGTAACCTCTTTATTCAAGTGCTTTGGCAAGTCGACAGACAATTTAGACACATTGTTCTTAATCAAATTCCCGTTACCATCTACTAATTTCTCTATCTCCGCGAACATATGGGATAGTAATGATTGTAACTCTAGAAGGGAAACTCCTCCTCCATCTCTTGGGCTCCTTGGTTCCTGGCCCTGGACTGGTCTATCGCTTGGTAACCCCCTTGCAACGTTCGGGTCATTTGGAACAGCTCCTCGTAGACGGAGTTCCTGTAAGTTTGTCTCCTCTTCATTCTCCCTTGGCCTTGGCTCCCTCTGGTCGCCGGTCGACCCCTCTCGTGTTGCTGGTTTGCCCAGTTGTTGATGTTGGGAGGTTGCGCTCCTGCTGGTCGGTTGAACTGATGGTGGTTCCTCCCTCTGTTGCCGTGGAGGTTGTTCCCGGTTGGCCTCAACGTGTGCGGGTTCCACCCTTTGGTGATCAACAGCAGGCGGTCTCGACCTATCAACCTCTCTAGGTTGTTGTGTGTTGCTATCGCCTGTTCCCCTAGGAGATCCATGTTCTCCTGGTTGGCCGCGGCTCTCGCTTCTAGGAACGCCTGGCGGTATCGGAGGTGATTTTGTAGTATCACCTCCGTCGCTGGGTTCCAGTCTCGGCGCAAGGCCTCGCCAATCAAATTCTCCGGCGGGCGTAAGTTCTGGTTTCTTGGACCTGGTGGAAGAAGCCCTGGATGTAGAATTACTATCTTTACTCTTAGGAGGAGTCATGTTAGCAACTAACCTGAGGCTTCTAAAATTATCGAAGGTGTATCGTCAGATCTAGCTACTGTAGCTCCTCTCAAGTCTTCGCCTAGCGCTTCTCTATTGTCCGCGTTGACTAATTCTTCTTGTAACAACGTCGAAGTTCCACGTCTATCGGTATCACGCCTCTCTTCGTTTGACTCAGCTCCTATTATAGTCCTGGGCCTAGCTGTATTACCGGTACGCTGAAACAAGTTCAAAACCGGTAATCCTCCAGTTTCAGGGGGTGCTGAAGCTCTTTGCGACACTTGCGGGTTCGCAGGGCAGTCTGACGTAAAGTAGTTCCTCAAGGAAGTTTGACAAGAAGACACTAGGGTATGGGAATAAGTAAGAGTCCTTGTCTTCGCTCTTCAGTAGCTACTTACTTCTAACTGTTTGATTGGTTATCCTTAGGACATACAGGTATGTGGTAACTGTACGGTAGCTGCGCAAGAGTTCGTCGAGACGTACGGAAAGACAAGATGGAGAGAGGAGGGAAGAAGAAAAAAAAAAGGAATCTGTAAGTCAACAGTTACTGTATCGGGTTCAAATTCCCGATGAGGCCCCCAGTTGTCAGGTTTGCCTCTACTACGGGTAGCCTGACTACATAGGATTCTTCACAAATAGTTCCTCCTCTACCTTTCACAGGGAGGGATTTAATAGCCACACCTCTGAGAGGGGCCTTGACCTATTCACTAGGATTGGGAGGATCTAAGAGGAGAAGGATAGGAATAGAATGAGTTACTTACTGTTCCGGAGAGGTTAAAAGAATAAAGTTTGGATTGATGAGTTGAGTTAAGGTTAAGATGTAAAGGCCCCAATCGTCTTGTCTGACAATAAGGTCGGGCTTGTTAATCCTGGAAAACTCTGAGTTTCTTTCTCTCGAGCGCCAGTCTCACTTATACTAGTCTGTCACTCAGGTGTACTGAATCTATCACGAGTCTAGCTCACACCACCACGCGCTCTAATGTTCCTACACTCTCTCACCTGGTTTGTCACCTCCTGCGCTGTATCCACTAGCAGGAGGCTGACACAGTGGAGCCTCAGGACATTACCTCAAACACAAACAATATTTCTTCAGCTTCCGATTGATGCCCTCTTCTGTGTTCAGTGCAGATGGCTCTCCCATCCCAATCTCAGGGATTGGCACTGCGGTTATTCATTCCTCCAAAGGGCCGGTTACCATCCCCAATTCATATTTTGCCCCCTCTCTCTCCAACTCCTTGATCTCTCTTACCTGGTTCCTCAAACAAGGATCCACAGTTATCCCTACCATGGGTGGTCAGCAAGCGGAGTTGCGTAAAGATTCTCAGGTGCTACTGATTGGAACCACGCATGAAGATCTTCTCTTACTTCAAATGAACAGTCAGAAGGCTTTGTTAGCCACCGCTGCCCCTTCTCTGTCTCCCTTGGATCTTCATAGAGCCATGGGCCATCCTAGCCTTCCCTATCTTTGAAAGGTGTTTCCTGAAATCAAGTTGGACAACATTGACTGCTCAATATGTGACACTTCCAAAATGCACTGTTTGCCTTTCTCCGGATCATTCCCGTCCGCCACTCGCTCTCTAGAATGTATCCACATGGATCTCTGTGGTCCAATCACTCGAGCTTCTTGTGGCGGCAATCAATATTTTCTTAAGATCATTGACGGCTACAGCAAATACCATTTTATCTACCTGTTACGGAGTAAGTCAGACACGTTCCAGGCTTTCTGCAGCTTTCTTCATCAAGCTGAGACCTTCACAGGAAAAATCCTTGCCTATGCAGTTTCGGACAATGGTGGTGAATTTGTGAACCAACAATTCAAAGAGCTCTTCCTTCAATGGGGAATTCAAGACCTTCCTTTGGCTCCGTACACCCCTCAGCAGAACCCTCTTGCTGAACGTGGCAATTGCACCACCGTCAAAAAGGCTCGAGAAATGCTAGCTACTGCAGGCCTCCCTCTCAGTTGGTGGGGTGAAGCAATTACCACGTTGGTGTTTCTGGAAAACCAAAACCCTGACAGCTCCATCTGCTTTTGAACTCCATTCAAATTTTGGCACTGTAAAACTCCTGATCTATCTTGCATTTATCCCTTTGGCTGTCGGGCAGTAGCCTATGTCAAACGTCCCAACGCCTCTCGTCCCTCAAAGTTCTCTCCTTCAGGAATAGAGGCAGTCCTCCTTGGCTATGATGAACATCATCACTCATACAAATTGTGGGTTCCTTCCACTAAGAAAATCTTGCTATCCCATCACGTCAAATTCCAACCCTCCACATTTCCATTACTCATTGATGACCCTCCCGAACTCCCCTCTTTCAATACACTCTTTGAATTCAGTGATATTCATCCACAAACAACACCCCCTGCGCCATTGGGAACTGTACTAGAGTCAGACCCCTCACAACTTGACAGTTCTGGTGCTGAGCCCGCTGCCAATCTCCCACCAAACAAATCTGGTGTTGTCTCCAATGAGCCTGCTTTTCCAACCAAAAAGGGCTTTGCTTACGTGCCTCACTTTGATAAAGCGCCAAAAGATATTGTTGAAACCTGCGCTTCACTGCGCTCTGGCTGTCTGCTCTAGTGCACCATGCGCGCTCTCAATCTCAGCTGCTGCGCATGCAACAACCATGAAACCTAATTGAAACCTAAACATCGCGTGAAAAACACTTCTCCACACTTTCCGCCATCTGTTGTCAAACTCAATCTCTCCTCCTCCTTGACCTCAAGCAGCACCACTCATCAACAAGTCTCGGGGAAGCTTTAACTTGGACAGCCTGATTAGCTTCCAACTTGGTGAGAAATGGAACATCGATCTCATTTCTCCTCAAAGCTACTTCTTTATTTTTTTTCATTGGTTTCTGCTCTTGTTTCCTTTCGTCTCGTCTTACATCCTCGTCTCCATTCCACTATACTTTTGTTAACCTATAAATATAGGGTTTGTTCTTTCTCTGTTTTCTTCTCTCATTTCAATCCGCTAATTTTTCTTTGATCTCTCAGTCATCGTCTTGTCTTGTCTTGCGTCTCGTCTCCTCTCTGTCTTAGTTTTCCTTCATCAAAAACATTATTCAAAATCAGGGTTTGTTTCTTTTTGTCTCTTTATTCTTTCTAAAAATCTCTTTCTGATATTGTTGTCTTTAGCCCTGGTCTTTTTGTTTGAATCAATAAAAATCTCAAATCACAGGTTTTATAGATATCACATCAGCAATTGATTCCTCCAATATCATCATAGGAAGCAGGCAACGCAAGGCCCTTGTCATTTGGCGACATCAAGCTCATCTTATTGTGGGTGAACCAGCATCTCTAAAGGATCCAAAAACTTATGGCTAAATTCTAGGACAATTAGACAAAGAAAATTGGTTGATGGCTGTCAAGGTTGAACTCAACAACATTTGTTGTCATGAAGTATGGGTTGAAGCTCCTCTTACTCCCGCTGCCAAACCCTTGGACACCACTTGGGGCTTCAAGAGAAAGTTTGATGCCAACGGTGAACTCCTCAAATATAAAGCCCATCTTTGTGTTTGCAGGTTCAGACAGGTTGAGGGTGTAGACTACAATGCCATGTTTACGCC
Organism: Puccinia novopanici; assembly: GCA_004348175.1. Taxonomy (NCBI): domain Eukaryota; kingdom Fungi; phylum Basidiomycota; class Pucciniomycetes; order Pucciniales; family Pucciniaceae; genus Puccinia; species Puccinia novopanici. The sequence goes on from SMGU01005813.1 coordinate 11,117, forward strand.
AACCAGACGCCTCGCCACCCTCAGAATTGTTCTTGGTCTAGCAGCTCTTCATGACCTTGACATCCAACAAATGGATGTCAAGTGTGCATTTCTTAATGGGATTCCGGAAGAAGACCTGTTCATCAAAGTTCCAGAAGGTGTTGGGATTGAGCTTCCTCCTGGCCATGGGATCAAGCTGCAAAAGTCTCTTTATGGACTTAAGCAAAGCCCAAGATGCTGGTATTGGTCTCTCAAATAGTTCTTTTTCTCCATCTCATATATTCCCACAACAGTCAATCCTTGCCTATTTGTTCATACCAACTCCACCTCTTTCTCGTGTCTACATCCATGTCAACAACTTGGTCATGATTGGCTCTGATCTTGCTTCTCTTAAAGCCAAAATTACAAAACGGTTTGAAATGGAAGATCTCGGCAATTGTCAATGGGTCCTGGGAATGCAGGTTACTTGCAACAGGTCGAAACACACCCTCACCTTGTGTCAAGATTGGTACATTAAAGAAATACTCGAGGAGTTTGGCATGGTCAATTGCTGTCCTCTCACCTCTCCTCTACCAAAAAATGCTACTACATGTACCATCAATCAGGCGCAACCCACACCCTCCTTCAATTACAGACATGGTGTAGGACTCTTGAACTACCTCGTCCAATGCACTTGCCCCAATCGAGCTTTCTCCTGCAGCTACTTATCACAATTTCTGAATAATCCCTCTAAGACTCACCAACTGCATTTCCTCCATATCCTTCGATATCTTAAACACAGCAAATAATTATGTCTAACTCTCGGAGCCGTTGTGGTACTCTTAAATGTTGAAAATTAAAAAAAGTATTTCTTTTATTCTTTTTCCTTTTCTTTCTATCTTTTCCCCTTCTTTTATCATACTACAGGCCAGAAATAAGTAAATCTGAATGGAGAAACGGACTCTGCGGCTAAATTTACCCTATGGTCACCTTGGACGGCAACCTCTCAAACCCCTTGGATCAGAAGTTACACACCCTTCTTGGCCACCTTCAGTACATATCACCAATCACCACTATCCTTTAGATATCAAACTCCTTAAACAACCATCAGTACATTACACAACCAACACAACAACATACTACATACACCATACACATACAACAACATTTACATACAACAACAACCCTCTACACACAATTACATGGTCATGTAGACATATATGCAGGTCTCATGCAGTCTCATGCACTCTCATGCAGTCTTATGCACTCTCATGCAGGCTCATGCAGATCCCATGCAGGATTTCATGCAGTCACATGTACTCTCTACCCCTATCTTGTTGATTTTGCTGAGCATCACTCACTTGATACAGGGTCTGAGCTATTTTTCCTCACTTTACACTCCCTTTTTGTTGACAGGCTGTGCATACTCATGACCTGAAGACTTTTTTTTCCCTCATTTTTGGTTTTTCCATTGTGTTCCATGGCATTTTCAGGCCAGCACAAATCCCTCAGTCTAGCATAAATCCCTCAATGCTGTGTAGCTAGGCCAGCATAAATCCCTCATTTCTTTCTCACCTTGTAGCTAAATTCCCTCACCTTTGTCTATATAAGGGGGCTCTCCTTCAGCTGTTCCCCCCTTCCTCACCAGATTTTCCCATCAGATTTTTACACATAGTCTAGTAGTCTTATCCCCTATAACACTACCCTTTTCTGGTCACTCTATATTATTAGCCCCTCTATATTATAGTTTTACAATATTAGACACCCTTATATATTACAACCCTTACATCTAAAATAACATCCCTCATTAGCCTTTCATAAGGCCCCTTGGTTCAATCCCTGGTCAAGACCTAGGTCTAACAGGTTCAATTGCCATTAGGCTATTCCCCCTTTCAAACTCAACACCCCCCTCATTCTATAACCCCCCATCACTAGAACCTCTGTTCAATCCCTGGTTGTAGCATTTGCTCCCACATCACACATCTCATCCCACATCACACATCTCATTCCTCATCACTCATCACTCATCACTCCTCATCAACACTCATCATCATCACTTCTCATCACCACTCATATCATTAATCATCATCATCAACAACAACAATCACTCACCCTCATAAAATATCAACTCACTTAGTCCACAGCCATCTTGAACCAGACCATCCCTATCACGTTAAATAAACTGCCAAGCGATCTTGGTGGTCTTGTTTTCTGATAGCATAGAAGGGCAGAGCTTGCAACTCATCCATCCCCTTCTCAATTCAGCCAAAGGGTTTCACAACACCTTTTGAGTCTTACACTGTCTCCAATTCTCCCTCCAACCTCGTCGCTTACACATATGCCAGCTACTGCACGGCCAAGCAGGCCTACTCCTTTAGCGGTAGCGCCATTCTCTTCAATGGCCTTGTTGGGTGGAGATGTGCTAAAATGGATGATGATGCACCAGCATTATCCACCACCGAGGCAGAATACCAAGCATTCTCTGAGGCTGGACAAGACCTTGTCTGGACTCAGCAAATCCTCAACTCTCTTCGGCCACATCTACCTATTCCCACATCCAACATCACTCTCTTCTGCAACAACCAGGGCGCCCTTGCACTCCTGAAAGACACCATATATCAACACCGCACTCATCACATCAATGTTTGATATCACTGGTTATGCCATCACATAGAGCAGTCTGGAAAATTTGACCTGTGCTATGTACCAACTGACCAAAATTGGGCCGACTTTCTCACAAAAGTTCTGCCTCCAATCAAGATGAAAACATCCACCTCCAATGTACATCTCATTTCCGGTGGGATTTCTTCCTGAGATGCCCTATTGGGCACAGGGGGCTGTGACGATGAAGAGGCCATGTGGTGGGACAAGATGATTAGGGTTAGGTCATTGGGACCTTGGGAAAACTTAGATTGTCATCAGATTAGGTTTCACTCACAACTTGTATTTAGACTATCAAACTTGTTTTCACAATTCTTTTCTTCACTCATCTTGCCTCATTCAACCGTACCTCAATAGGTACAGCTCATTTCTACTTGTCTCTTTGCTTACTCGGAGTCCTTCTCTCCTCGTGCTCATCCGCTGTTCAACTGGTGTTTCTCAGAAGGGAATCTGCTTAATGAAGACAAAGAATTTCTTGTTGAACCTTTCACAAAATTCTGAACAAGCAGTGGTGGTGAATCTTCACTCTGAGTGGCAAAAAGTTACACCAGAGCTCCAAGAAGTGTTTATGCAAAATTTTGGACAGGTAAGAACAATGGCGGGCCAGCTAGGCTACCCGTGGTGTTAGCATAGTGTAGTGTTAGCTTATTAACCTACACTACCTTTGATCTATAACTGTCTGTAGAGCATGAATTTTGGAGTAGTTCAAACAGTTTTGATGATCTAGATGAAGGGTGTTTGAGTGAAGAATTCAGTGATGTTGTTCATTAAATCAATCATAACTGGGTTGAAGAAATTCAGCAAAAAAAGTACAGAGAAGAGAGGGAATATCAGGAGAAATTTCATAAAAGAGTAGAAGGCAGTCATATGTTTTCACAATTTGGTAGGATCATCACGGTGAATGATGTGAAAAAATAGATTTAACCCGCGATTGAAAAAGTTGGTAGGAACAAAAACTAGAATGGGTAGTCAGCTCCAGAGCAAGATCAAGCTTGTCCCAAATTTCTGGGGGAGTCGGTCCAATCATAAGGTTATGAACTGTGTCGACACCCTACCATTGAGAAAAATGGTTATTACTTCTTGACTACTTCTTTTGTGAAAGACTTGAGCATGGTCGTGCAGCGTCAGCAGTTGCTAGAACTTGTCGGGATGATGGTATTACAAGTCAGTTATTTGAGGGATAGCAAGAACAACTTGTTCACCAGTTGGCGACACGAGAGGACAGCAACATTCCATAAACGTCTGTGCCTGATTTGGGATCACTGCATGAGCTCAAGTTGCTACTGGGTTCTGTAAGGGGGCGACGAAGGCAACTTGGTTTTCTTGTTCTGTGCTTCATCGTTGGCTCTATGGTCCGAGGTGGAGAGACTAGAGGCATGGCCAGTCCGATCATTTCTAAGTCGGTCAGATGAAATTGAGTGCTGGTGTCTTGTTCGGATAACTTTGAAGTAGCAGATAGCCGAGCGAATGCGTTCTCAAAACCCTGTGTGAGCGCCATCTGTGCAGAATACAAGGCCACAGTCTTGGGTTTACAGTTCTTGCAGATGGCGGTATCTGAGAAGGGCAAGCAAATTTGAACAGTAGAGAAGAGCGAGTGGAAAGGGAACAATCTAATGGATCAGAGCACGGACTGTTGTCTTTCGTAGCTTTACCCAGCGGCACCCAATATCTCAGACAGGTCTCAGTGCGTTTGATGAAGCTCATCACCTTGGGTATGCGTGGCAATAGAGACGATCACATGTGGTCACCCGACACTAAGTGGAGCAACGCTCGTCAGCTCGGCCAAGACCGACCTGAAGTCTGCATCCTCTTCAATAAATAGGTGGAGACGTTTACGGAGTGAGGAGGACTTGTTGCCCAGGATGGACTCAAAAATTCGCACCAGCGGCTTGGATAGCTGCTTTTTGAGATAGTAATTAGTGTCAATCGCAATGTTATGGGAAGCCCGACATCAATTTGTCCAATATAAGACGTCGAGATTTTTCCTGCTGCTGACCGTTGAAGGAGAAATGGGACGAGGGCATGAGGGAGTTGGGACCTAAGTTTCCGAGGGATTTTACTCACTCTGATATATTCTCCAGGAGACTATCTTGATTAGCTGCTAGGCAAGCTTACCAGTGACCTGCATGCTTGAGCTACTCAAGATCATCAGAAATATGTGTTTTTTTGGAAGTGGTAGTGGCGTGTCAGCGGCTCGAATTTCTAATGTTTTTGTTTGTAAGGAACTCGAGTCTTCGGTCTGCGCCCAAAAAACCTGTCATGATAGGAAGCGGCGGGCCGGTCCCACCTCTGTCACCGACTTATACGCGCGCCCGATGGGCCATTACAGCTCATCACACATATTGCATACACCCACTCAGAATTTCGAGTCAGAGGGAGGAGGCAAGCGTCCGTATGGAAACTGATTTATCAATAAACTGTTGTCTTGGTTGTCTTCCACTATCTCCAACATGCTTGTGTCAGCGACATGTTATCATATTTTGATTCATATCGGAGCCATTTCCAAGGCTGTAGCCCGGCCAAACTTACGGCCGGCCGGGGAGACCCTTCCGTCAAGCTCGTATTTTTCCAGTCAAGCAATAAAACCAGAGAATATCTCCGGCTTTGGGAAAGCCGCATTGAAGAGAGGAAACATTCAAAGATACCTCCCGGGAAATGAGTCTACGCCCCAACAGCCAAACTCAATCACCATGGGCATTGATAAACATGATCACGGTAAGTACGCTCAAAAGGCAATCATCCAATAGGTTTACTCACTCGTTTTTTGCTTCAATCCGTCGATTAGTCATGCCTGAAGGGCCCTCCCGTCATCGTCCAGAAAAGAGACTCAAAATGGTACCAGAACATGATTTCGAAAGCCTACTATCCAACTGGGAGCAAGGGAATATCGTCCAACCCAGTCAGGTGGAAGGGTTGTCAGCCTTGCCAGAAGAATCAACTGTCCACCCCACGCCCTCTGATGGCTTAGGGACAAGTAGTTCAAATCCTCATCCTGGTCTCCTAGAAGCACAACAATCTGTACTAGGTTATTTGGAGACAGACTGGGAAGGAACAGAATCTTCAATTGATAATAATAAACTGCTGGAATATATTCAGGAGCTGGAAGCATTTATTGGAAATCAAGGCTAGTCAAATTTTTTGCTTTCTGTTTTCTTCTCTTTTTGGTTGTATCTCATATCAAACCTTTATTGGGTGGGAATTTGTTTTGTTTTATAGATCTCCAAGGCATAGATTTCCTCTTTGAATCCCAAGAAGCCAGTACAAATCATGAAATTTCTTCAGAAGATCAGGATCTCCATTCTAATTATAATGCAAAAGAGGAGAATAGGAATTTTGAACTTCTTTCATCAGATAAGGCTAGCACTTCAAATTATGAAGCTCCAGATTCCAATATGAATGATGAAATTCCTCAAGAAGATTGGGAAACAATACACAAATCTCAGATGGAATCCACCATCAATCACACAGTTCAAACCAGAAATAAATCAAAATATTCAATTCCATTAAATGGTTCAAAATACAAGAAAACAATATCAGATCTGATAGATACCACTAGTGGAAGGGATGAAATCTTAAAATCTGCAATAAAAAGAGCCTCAAATTGGTTGGATATTGATGAAATGGAAAAGAAAATATCTAATAATATGATCCTCAGAGGTTTCACAGTGAAGTCAGATTGTAGGAGGATGAAAAATCTAAACAACATGGAGAGTTTTGCTGAAGTGGAGGATAGTATTCCAAGTCCAAGAGAGGATGATTCATCTGTCATTTTGAAAAAAAGGGATCCACCAATTACCCAGAAGTTTAACACTTTGTTCAAGTGGCTTATAATCATCAACATAGCTGTTTCTGAAGAACTGAAGTTGAATGGAAAGACTACTCAGAAAGAATTAATTGATTGGTTTTTCAAGGAAGCTTTTCAGAATGAAGATAGTTCCAACCTGAAATTCCAGAAGTTATTAATCCAAAAAATGACATCACAAAAGATGAATTCTGCACATGAGGCACTTTATTTGTCATTGTTGGTGATGAAGTTTTGGTACAAGTATTTCAAACCTCATATTTGGGTACAAATAAAAAATTTGAATCAAGATCAAATCCCAGAAAAGAACATGATTTTCACAGCTGTATCCAAAGCAATTTCTGAAAGGATAATGGCTAATCCAAATTCTGATGATTTTTATCAATCAGTCAAATTAGAGGATTTAAAAATCCCAAAACTTGAGATATTTCCAGAAACAATGAAACCAAAAAGAATTTTGACCAAATCAAGAAGGAAACTTTCTCCCCCTGAAGAGGCAATAGTAGATAAAACTTGCAAAATAGCTCCTTTTCCAAATGGATATAAAATCAAGAAAAAACAAGAATTTATTCAAGGTCTTTCAATGGGCTTTAATTTATATTTTGATGTACCTAAGCAACAGAAAGGCCCCAATAAATACAGAACACAAATTAGAATTTCAAAAAACACAAAAAATTATAGAAAAAATATTTGTTCAACTTTGAGATTCTTGCTTTACCACTTGAAAATATTCCACAGACAACTTATTTCTTTTATGGAATCAAAGGGGATGCATGTGGTTTCAAATGCAGAAAATAAGTTCATTCAATGGTTCAATGAAATATTATTCACATCAGAAATAAACTGCTTACCTGTATTTGGTGATGTGATTGTGGAAAAAGTGGGAGTAGAACACATAATTGTTGGCCCAGTACAGAAATACCTCATAAATGAATACTTCAGTGCTGAAAACGCACCATCCAAGGTTTCTCAAGTATCTCTTGCTATCATCTGCTATTGGTATCAAAAAATTCATACAGATTCTTTTTTTAAAAATGAGAAATATTATTGGAGAGCAATGATTGAATGTCTAGGATATATGATGAGTTATAGGGGAATTTATTCTTTAATAGCATTTGATAAAGAAGGGAATTATCACACATTATAGATTTAAATCCTCAATCACAAAATAATCATCAATTATTTCCCCTTTTTCTTTACCTCAGTCATAAATAATTTTTCATTAGGGGGTATCAAATATAACAAATCCACAGTTAGAAACCAGTCAATTATTAAAAAAAATTATTTCTTCATTAATGGGTCCTTAGATCTTATTGAGGAAGAACAAACATGTTTTGAAAACCCGTCAATTACATAATGGTAGATTCGGTCATATTTGATACCCCCTATTATGTATATAATTTCAGAAAGTCTAGCTTGATTATACAAAAAAATGGTCTATTTGTGCAAGGCTGCTGTTAAGGGAGTTTTACTCAGGTGGGCTTGAATTGAGCTGATATTTCAATGAGATAAGATATTAATAGTATAAATAAGCCTAAGATATTCAGGATAATGATGAAATTTGGATGGTTGAATGTTTGCATAGTAAATTATCCTTGATCTGTTGGGGTAGCTTGCAACAGATCTAGGGTAAATTTAAAGATGTGTAATTTTTCTGAGCACACCCTTCTTGCTCTCCCAGGTGGTGTCAACCACAGAGGTAATCTCAACATACCTGACATTCCATATCAACATACCTGATATTCCCCCAGTAGTTTCAAAGCTGTTACATCAATCATAATTACATAATTCACTTGAATAAATTATGTAATAATTTGTTATAGCATTAGAATCAACATGATACAACCTGTACTATATTTTATTCTGATGAATATAGAAGAAATAACACTATAATGAGTATTCAACTGTCATTTACAGAGCAATAACCTTATCTAAACCTTATTTGAACTTCTCATATTGTTTATGAATAGCTTTTTTAAGTTTTGCCCAGTTTTATCTGGCCCTCAAAGGTTTTGTCTGGTTTTGCAAGGTTTTGTTTTGTTACCACATATTTTTTCTATTTATTTTAGGGGGTTGGGTTTGCGACCCCCACCTTTTGGTGTTGCGACCCCCAAACGGCACGGGCCGTCCCACAGACCCAGTCAGGACGGCCACGGGACGTTGAGCCCCGGAAACCCGGATTTTTGGGAATCCTGGGGGTTGCCGTACCAAAAATGAGGGGTCGCCTCCCCAATTTTGCCCAAAGTCCAAAAAAAAAAAAAGGGGGGGTCACCAACCCAAAAAAAAGGGGTCGCCACCCTAATTACAAAATAAAAAAATAATTAAATTTTGCGCAAAAATATACATTATTTTGCACAAAATTATAACTTAATTTTGCGCAAAATAATAGAAATTTTTTGCGCAAAATTAAGTTATAATTTTGTGCAATATAATGTATATTTTTGCACAAAATTAAATTAAAAAAATTTTACAAATACACATTGTTTCCCATTTTGCCATCTTATGTTTTCTTTTTTTCTTTTTTTTGTCTTTTTGTTTTTTTGGTTCTTTATTTCTTTTTCTTTTTTTTTCTTTTACCACTCAATGATTTCATGAAGACATAAATTCCTTCATGAAATAAATTTTTCTTTCATGAAACAATTGAGGAAAAATATTTGGGAGAAAACAAGAAAATTGAGTAAAATATCGAAGAAAAATCAGGAAAAATATACAAGAAAAATCAGGAAAATATTCAAGAAGATTGAATAAATCAAGGAAAAATATTGAGGAAAGGGGAAGGAAGACAATAAGCCACTAGAATAAGAAAAATAAGAAGAAAGAACAAATCAACAGAAATAATCAATAAAAACAACTTTTATTCCCCCCCTTAAGTTTAGCAGTCAATTCAAATCAGCTAGCATATTTTTCCTTCCACTGTAAAGCTTCTGGAGAGGCCACTTCACCCCAACTCTTCAAAAGAATAGGGGCAGGAAAAAGAAGGGGATCTTTGAGTTCTAAAACAGTAAAGTGGGAGTTGCAGAAAGCAAGGAAAATGGGGGGGTTATTGTTTGGAGGGCAGAAATGAGGAAGGAAAGTTTGGGATGAGGAAGAAGAAAAGAAGAAGAGGCGGCATTGAAAAGCATTAGCCAGTGGTTCACCCATGGAGGGCATGCACATCCAAAAGCTTTGACCGCATGATTTGTTTGACTGGACCTGAGTTCTTTTTTTCAATTCTTCCAAGGTTTCTTGATCCATGACTTCCTTGTCAACATACCATTTTCCACACGTGTTCAATTTGTCCAAGAGTTTTTGGCGGACCTCCATGTAGTTGTCTTGACCCTTCCCAAGCTTCACACAGTAAGAAACTGCTCGAAATCCACAGTGTCCGTCTGAGTCCACATCCAACGCCTTCTGAACATGGTCCTGGATGTAGGACTAGGGGAGCTTGTTGATCAATCTGGGGATTTCTGGGAGGGTTCGAGGAGGTTTGGTGACCTTGACTGCTTTGATAGGGCGGAACTTCTTTGGAGGTGGAGGTGGAGGGTGTTTTGATGAAGAAGAGACTGATTGTGGAATATCTTGAGGGACTTTTCTGGTGGGTTGAATTCGCTTGGGTTTTTCTGGCTCCTTCTTCTGTTTCTTCCGTGATTCTTCTTTTTGTTCCTCCGCCTTGCGTTTCTTCTCCACGTGTTCGAAATGGGATGGATCCCTTCTGGTAGTTGTTGATTTGGGTCTGTTTGTTGCACCTTTGGGCCTTCCTCGTGTTTGTTGGGCTTGAGTTGGTAATTTGATGTCCACAACAGTTCCAGATCCTTCAATCACTCGTGTGATGGCGTCCAATTGGATGTCCCGCTGCGTTGGATTCATTGCCAGGAGTTTCCCCTTGAGTTCTTCAATTT
>SMGU01005814.1:0-16167 GCA_004348175.1 Puccinia novopanici
GGAACTCAATTCATCTCTCTGTGACAATGAAGGAGCCATGGTGTGGGACATCAAGAGGGTTAGGGTTATGAGTCAAGGGAAATTCCACGTTGTATCTAGATTAGGTTTCACACTCCTCTGTATTTAGGTTGCACGTGTTGTTTTCTCTCTCTTTCTTCACTCATCTTTGTCCTCACTTCCGTACCTCAATAGGTACTACCTTCAGCGCTCTCTCTTGTTCACTCACTCTGAGTCAATCCCTCCTCATTTGCTCACCACTGCTTTCTGGTATTTCTCAGGTTATGAGCCCAGCGCATTGAGCAGGGGACGGTCGATCAAAGACTCTCGAAGTATAGAATAAGTGATAGCATCAAACTAGTACCGTGGCGGATCCAAATAAATTACCCGGGTCACTCAGGCCATTCACTCCTGATCCTACCCCAGATCCGACCAATTTACCCAGAGCCGGTTCTTCCCTTGAGCAGGAAGAAAAACCATCCATCTCACCAGCTTCGTCGTACCAATCTTACGACACCGGCTCTACCGTTCAGATTTCTCAATCTTTAGTCCCAGTCGACTACCCTCTAGAGACCTTTCCAATGGCTACCTCATCCAACTTGACCAGCGCCAATGACCCTATGCCTCAAATCAAGCTATGTACTGAAAAGCTAAATGACTCCAACTTTTTGGCGTGGAGATATGACATTCGGAATGCGTTAGGGTACATGAATCTCGATGACTACATCAAGGAGCACACTGCTGAAATAAAGCAGCGCCCTGAATATAAGTCAAAACTTAAGCAAGTAACCATGTTCATTCGTCTCCATCTTGGACGAGATGACTCCACTCGCTTCGTCGACGATCTAGATACCTACGATCCAAAATCACTTTGGGACTCAATCATTAGCCATTATGCTAAGAAATCCATTGAAAATTCCGTCAATATAATGGAAAAGCTGCACAACATTGTATTTGTTGATGGCGAGATGCAAAAGAGCATCAATCTCTTTCGTCAAAATTTCCACTTAATGATCGAAGTCAGTAATGGAAAGTTTGATAAAGCTACTCTCGAAGCTGTTTGGGTCTTCTTTATCCTCAAACGACTGCCACCCTCTTTCTCAGTCTTTCGGACCCTGCAGTTTTCAGCCTACAAATCGAACGAGTCTGATATATCAATGAATACCTTCCTCTCTGAGCTTGAACTCGAACTCAGGCGACAACAGGAGACAGTGGCTCAACTATCCTCAACTGCTGCAGCTCTTGCCATTCAACAGACTCCGCAAACTACTTTTCCATCAGGCTCTGGCAACTCCAACTACAGCCAAAAGCGTCCAGCTCGTCGCCCAGTTTGCACTAACGGCATTCACAATCCTGCAACCGCTCATTCTGAGGAAGACTGTCACCAGCTCCATCCTGAAAAAGCTATTGCCTACTTTAAGGCAGCCATCGATCGTGTTAATGCTTCATCTGCCAAACGAGCACTCCTCAGCGCCAATTCCGGAACTTCCGATGAGATTGTTCTCAACAGTGGGGCTTCAGGTCATTATCTCAAGCACCGACAGTACTTTTCCACCTTCAAACCTATGCCTAACTCTGTCTACGGTGCAGATGGCTCACCAATTCCCATCCTGGGAGTAGGCACTGCCGTAATTCAGTCTTCCAAAGGTCCAATAACCATCCCGAACGCCTTCTTTGCGCCGTCGCTATCCAACTCGTTGATCTCTCTCACCCACTTTCTCCAACAAGGCTATTCAGTGGTTCCCATTATGGGAGGGCGACAGGTTGAATGTCGAAAGGGTGACCATGTACTGATGGTTGGCACCACTCATGAAGATCTCCTACTACTTCAAATGAACAGTCAAAAGGCACTATCGGCCACCGCTGCCCCGTCTCTAACTTCCTTGGATCTCCATAAAGCTATGGGTCATCCTAGTCTGCCTTATCTTAAAAGAGCTTTCCCAAATCTAAATCTAGACGATATCGACTGCTCTGTCTGCGATACTTCCAAAATGCATCGCTTACCTTTCTCCGGCAATTTTCCTTCTGCAACTCGCCCTCTTGAATGTGTTCACATGGATCTTTGTGGACCCATCACTCCAGCTTCACGAGGCGGTAATCTATATTTTCTGAAAATTATCGATGGTTACAGCAAGTATCGGTTCATCTTTCCAATTCGGAGTAAGTCCGATACTTTCCAGGCCTTCTCCGGATTTCTCAATCAAGCTGAAAACTTCCACGGAAACTCCCTTGTCTCTGTAGTTTCGGATAACGGTGGAGAATTCATCAACAAAAAATTCCATGATCTCTTTGTAAAGAAAGGAATTAGTCATACTCCATCGTTGCCGTATACTCCTCAGCAAAATCCGTTTGCGGAGCGTGGCAATCGTACAACTGTGGAGAAGGCACGAGCTCTCCTCGCCACTGCCGGCCTTCCGCTAGAATGGTGGGGAGAGGCGGTAACCACCTCTGTCTTCCTTGAAAATCGCACTCCGGACAGCTCCATCCAGTTTGTCACCCCATATGAAAGATGGCATGGTAAACCGCCCGATCTTTCTCGCCTATATCCTTTTGGTTGTCGGGCTGTGGTCTACGTCAAACGTCCCAACATCAGTCGTCCCTCAAAATTCTCGCCTTCAGGGATTGAAGCTGTTCTCTTGGGCTACGATGAATCACATCACTCATACAAACTGTGGGTCCCTTCCACAAAGAAGATTATGATATCACATCATGTTAAATTTCAACCTTCTGTGTTTCCCATGCTCAACGATTCTGCCCCTATTCTCTCACTTGATTCAACCTTACTCGACTTTAGTACTTTGCAAGAACCTCAAATTTCTCCGTTGCCAATCGCAGAATCGGCGATTACTGATGTGTCTGCTTCGAACGCAGAGGAAGAAGTTCCGGATGTTCCACCAATCTCTCCACCGATCCTTGAAATCGTTGACACTTCGAAAGGTTACTCATACGTGCCCTATTATGAGAAGGCACCTCAAGACATCTGCTCTGACATAAACCCCAGCAATATAGTGGAAGGAAGTCGAAGGCGCAAGGCACTTGTCATTCAGCGACACCAAGTCAATTTAATTGTTGGGGAACCCGCTTCACTCAAAGATCCCAAAACCTATGGTGATATTCTCGGTTGCCTGGACGAAGAACACTGGCTCATGGCAGTGGAAGTTGAACTCAACAATATCAAGCGTCACGAAGTGTGGGTTGTAGCTCCGCTCATCCCAGGGGTCAAACCTTTGGATACCACCTGGGTGTTCAAGCGAAAATTTGATGCAGATGGTGAACTACTAAAATACAAGGCTCGCCTCTGTGTCCGTGGTTTTCGACAAGTCGAAGGTGTTGACTACGATGCCACCTTTGCTCCCACTGGACGCCTGACAACTCTCCGTATCATTCTTGGTCTAGCGGCTTTACACGATCTTGACATTCAACAAATGGATGTTAAGTGTGCCTTCCTAAACGGCATACCCGAGGAAGATCTCTTCATCAAGGTTCCTGAGGGTGTGGGTATTGAACTTCCACCTGGCCATGGACTCAAACTTCAAAAATCACTTTATGGACTAAAACAAAGTCCTCGATGCTGGTATCGAGCTCTCAAGGACTTCTTCATCTCCATTGACTTCTTACCAACAACAGTTGATCCCTGCCTCTTTGTACACTCCGACACTTCCACCTTTTCTTGCGTCTACATCCATGTCGATGATCTGGTTATGATTGGTTCAAATCTCGACTTCCTGAAAATCAAGATCAAAGCACGATTCGAGATGGAAGACTTAGGAGAATGCAAGTGGGTACTAGGAATGAGGGTCACTCGAAATAGATCTAATCGTACTCTCACTCTCACCCAAGATCGTTACATCAAAGAGATCCTCGACGAATTTGGCATGCTCAACTGTAGACCGATAACATCACCACTCCCAACCAATGCCACTACCTGTCCTATTGACTCAGCAAAGCCAACTTCTACATTCAATTATCATCGCGGAGTAGGATTGCTCAACTATCTTGTTCAATGCACTCGCCCCGACCTCGCTTTCTCCTGTAGCTACCTATCGCAATTCCTCAACAATCCATCCAAAACACACCAAAATCATTTTCTCCATGTTCTTCGCTACCTCAAATACAGTCACCACTTTGGCTTGACTTTAGGTGCTGTTTCCAAAAAAGCTTCTAACCTAATTGCGTATGCCGATGCCAGTTACTGTACCGCTAAGCAAGCATACTCCTTCAGTGGCAGTGCGATCTTCTTCAATGGACTCGTTGGCTGGAGGTGCTCCAAAATGAACGATGACGCTCCAGCTCTTTCAACCACCAAAGCCGAATATTGTGCTTGCTCTGAAACTGGACAAGACATTGTCTGGACTCAACAACTTCTTGATTCTCTTCGAACTCACCTCTCGATTCCATCATCCAATGTTACACTCTTCTGTGACAACCAAGGTGCACTAGCTCTACTCAAAGATTCCATCTACCAGCACCGCACACGTCACATCAATGTCAGATATCACTGGTTGTGTCACCACATAGAAGCATCAGGCAACTTCGATCTCTGCTATGTTCCGACCGACTCAAATCTTGCCGATTTTCTCACCAAAGCTTTAACTCCCATCAAAATGAAGGCGGCAATATCCAAAATCTATCTTTGCCCTGAGGACGTTACTTCCTGAGATGGTCTATCGAGCACGGGGGCTGTGACGATGAAGGAGCCATGGCGTGGGACATCAAGAGGGTTAGGGTTATGAGTCAAGGGAAATTCCACGTTGTATCTAGATTAGGTTTCACTCTCCTCTGTATTTAGGTTGCACGTGTTGTTTTCTCTCTCTTTCCTCACTCATCTTTGTCCTCACTTCCGTACCTCAATAGGTACTACCTTCAGCTTCTCTTGTTCACTCACTCAGAGTCAATCCCTCCTCATTTGCTCACCACTGCTCACTGGTATTTCTCAGGTCTGGTTCTTCCTTCCTTCCTTTTCTTTTATCTTCTTCCTTTCTGTTTTCTCCTTCTTCTTTGTCATGCTCGAAATACAATCCTCACTCATCTTTGTCCTCACTTCCGTACCTCAATAGGTACTACCTTCAGCTTCTCTTGTTCACTCACTCGGAGTCAATCCCTCCTCATTTGCTCACCACTGCTTGCTGGTATTTCTCAGGTACTACCTTCAGCTTCTCTTGTTCACTCACTCGGAGTCAATCCCTCCTCATTTGCTCACCACTGCTCGCTGGTATTTCTCACCAAGAAGCGAGGATACCTCGCCAAGATCTTCCATAGCATACTTTGAAGAAATGAGTTTCTTGAATCTGGCAACATCCTTGCTGATGATAACCATGTCATCAACATAAACATTAACAAAGCAGTGCCACGATTGAGATGTCGAGATGAACAAACAGGGATCAGCTGGTGACGGATCAAAATCGATGGATTTGAAGAAGGATAGCAAGTCCCTGTACCAAACTCTTGGAGCTTGCTTCAGGCTGTAGATCAATTTCTTGAGACGGAGACAATGGCCAGCAGGAATGGAGAGACCTTGAGGGGCTGAAGATAGATGGGCTCGTCCAGAGTGCCGTTCAAGAAGGTGTTTTTGACGTCCATTTGATGAATTAACATTTTTTCATTCACACCCACTGTTAGTGCCACCCGCAAAGCAGCAGCTTGACCTGTAGGAGCATACGTCTCATTGTAGTTGACACCCTTGCGCTGTGCATTGCCCTGTGCGCATAGACGGGCTTTGAGCTTGGTGGGAACGCCATCGGCCGACACCTTGCAACAAAAAACCCAAACTGTTCCAATGAGAAAGAAGCTGGGATGAATGGGGACAACTTCCCAGACTTCAAGTCGGTGCATGGCGCCAAGCTTGTCATTGATTGCTACAAGCCAGAGATCAGCGTCCCTGGATGCCATTGCCTGACGATATGTCCTAGGAATGTCATCGAGGGGTGATGGAGGAGACAAGGCAGTCATTGCAATGATTGCAGCCGATGTGTCCATCTTGAGCTCAGCACACTTTGCTCAATGATTTCCAGCAATGATATTCGACTGGTCAATGGAGGAAGATATGTTCCTCGGCGCAGGAAGGTCCCTAGGGACCCAGTCCCACCCGGGACGAGGATGAAAACCGGAGGTAGTCAATGGAGGATGTGGAGTTGAGGGAGGGGTGATGACAAATGAATCACGGGTGTCGTCCAGCGGAGGAGTCGCAGGAGCGTCTCCAGGAGGAGGAGTAGGCAGTGGTGGTGGTGGTGGTGGCACTAATGCTAGAGTTGGTTCTGGAGATTCTTCCTTGAAAGATGACAGAAGTTTACCTGCTGGAACATCGGTGGAGATTCCTGGAAAACAGCCTCGTCAAATATGACATTGTGACTGAACTCCACTTGACTTCCTGGCATGAGTATCCGCCAGTTTGGGATACCCAGCCGGTAACCAACAAGAATTCCCTCTTGGGAGGTGTCCTCAAACTTGCCTTTACGCCTTTCTTTGGGGATATTGATGTAAGCTTTACAGCCAAACACACGAAGACGGGAGTAGTCAAAGGAACAATGAAACCAGAGCTCATATGGAGTCTTCCACTTGATTTTTAGAGTTGGTGTGATGTTCTCGTAAAGGACTGCTGTATAGACAGCTTCACCCCAGAGGGTTGATGGAAGATTTTCCTCTTTGAGGAGAGACCTAGCTTTCTCACTAGTTGTTTGATTCCCTCTTTCAGCCGCCGAGTTCTGTTGTGGAGTGTAGGGAGCAGTGATGTTTCTCTCCTTGCTCAGTAGAAGAGCCGACTCCTGGGTTGTTGGGTGGAACAGGGGTGGCTTCCGGAGTGGGAGGTCCATAGTGGCCAGGGATTTTGGGATGGTCCGCCAGGGTACAGATTTATTCTTGGATCCTTGTGCTTGGTCAAAAGTGATAGTCAATCCTCTGCTAAGATGGCTGGGCTTATAACCTGAGAAACACCAGTGACGCAGCAGATGAGAAATTGAGGAGAGAGATGACTCCAACAAAGCAAACAAGAAAGCAGAAATGATCTTATACCTAAGTGAGGTATAAGAGAGTGACACGACAAGATGAGTGTGTAAGGAAAAGAGAAAAGGAATTGAGGAAATACAACTGGATGACTAAGTACTTGGGTGAAATGAAACCTAATCTAGATACAATGAATCCGGTAGCATTGAACCTTCTCTTGAACCTAACCCTAATCATCATCCCATGTGTGACATCCTCTTCATTGTCACACCCCAATCCCTGTATCTCAATCCTATTAAAAATGTCTGGAAATTTCTCAAAAACAATGTCCAAGAATTATATCAACCTTGCTCAGTTGAAGAAATGCAATGAATACTTCAGCTTACTTGGGAGGCATTCCCTGAAGAAACTATCAAGAAGATTGTAGCATCAATGCCAGAAAGAATGAAAGCTGTTATTGATGCCAAAGGTGGACCTACTCAATGGTGACTTGTTACTTTTTATTTTTCACTTTTTTTTTTTATAATACAGCAGTTCCAAAAAGCTTGCGGTGGTAACTGCTTGGTTTTTTCATTATTTTTTTTTGCGCCACAATCTCATAGCACCCAAAACCTGTACTGCAGCAAATACAGGGTTGGAAAAAAACCTGGAGGCCGGTGGAGCCTCCAAGTCGGCCCGGGTGTTGGGCCATGTCGTGGGGACTGGCCGGCGAGGGGGCTGGCTGGACTCAAAAAATTGAGAGGAATCAAATGAGACTACTCTCATTGTCCCAAAGTCCCAAACAAAGAAGTTGCCTTTTTGAGGCTGACTTCCTGGGGCTGTATCACCGACGTTTGGCACATGGCGCAAAAAAAAAAAGAAAAAAAACCGAGCAGTTCCCACCGCAAGCTTTTTGGGAACTGCTGTAATTTGATCTGTGGCTCTTTCTCTCTACACTCATGGATTTTTTTTTCTTATTTTCATGTTGATTTAAAGATTTGATTTTTTTTTTTTCTCTGCTTTTTTAAGGATACAGAACTTTTTTTTCAATTTTCAGTTTAGTTGATCACATTGAGTAGCGAGGTAGCTTCCCAATGATATTTTTTAATTGTTGCATTTCAGAAGGACTTCTTTTTGAAAACTAAAAATAAGGTGCCCTTAACTCTTGTCCGGGCACTGCACACAACTTTCTTTTTCACCCAAAGATTTGACAGTTTTGATTAACTTCAAGCTGACGGAGGTGGAGATGTATAATTGATTCGAGAGGAGGGGTGGTTGATATGTTCCGATCGATCTCTTGCTCCGTGGGTTGGACTGCGTGAGGGGTTCAAATGGTCAGTTTGAGCCTGTTTGGTATGTGGCGCTAGATCAGATGACGAAGAAAACAATACTGACAGGAACCCAGTCAAGTCTGCAACAATAACAGGTTGATGCGTTCATGAAATTACAATTGAAGCCTGCGACCTTGGCTTGCGTCGGGCGGTGGGCCATTTTCACTATAAGTCCGAATGGATGATGGGGAAATTCATGTTAGTCAACACAGCTATGACAGAGAGTGCTGAGGAGGTTGGTTGACAGAGCGTCAGAGGAGAAAACGTATAGCGCACTTGACCAGGTTCCTCTATGATCCTCCTTTCTCCCACACCAACCCGTGCTCCTTACGGGACACTGGAAGGTCACGTGTGTTTCGTCCGGGTATCTGGGTTAATCAAAGCCACTAGTGAGGGGTTGTAATCCTTATTCACCGCGGCAGATGCGGAGGCGACCAAGGCGATTAGAAAGATGAGCTTCATAGTGAGCTGTGAATGCGTACAATCAGGAGAGAGAGGAGTTAGTACTGAGAAAGAGAGCATTCAGAGCGCAATGAAAGTTAATCGTAAAACGTACATTAATATATTTATAAGTCGGGTTGGTAAAACGTGATATGGACACCAGCTAAGTACTGGAAATGGACGAGCTTGGCTAGTTCGACTGGTGCTGGTAGGATGATGAATGAATGCAGAGGATGATGGCAGCTTTTATAAGCCCTAGGCTTGGTGGCCCCGATGCTGGGTGGAGAAAGTGTGGTGCCGACACCGGAAGCCACTTGCAACTGGCCGGCCACTCCGCAAGTCACTGAACAAGCAGATGCGCCAAGGAACATTCCGCCAGACAGCGCCAGACGTCTTGTGCATGAGTATTTTTCGGTATGCACCACCCAGAACGCCGCTGGCTAGTTGAAACTCTCAGCGGCTGGCCGCCACTCGCGGGCGGTGGGTGCATCTCGCGACATACGCGACCGCCCACGGGTTTGCCTCCACAGCCAGCTCCCCGATGCACCCACAAAACCGAGTTCCAGGCTAATGTACAAAGGAACCAAGTAGTGTCACTTGTACATAGTAGCACTAAATAGCTACGGAAGCAGGACTTCGGATAATCCTTACCAAGCAGCCTTGTGTGGCCTGCAGCAAAACGGGGGTTTTTTTTTCCTTGTTCTTTCTCTTAATTATTCAAACACAGGTGATCTTAGGGAGCCAAAGGGCACACTTCATGTCAGCGGTTAAATACCCAATACAGACTTCAAGTCAAAAGTCTTGATTTATCCAAAGCCAAGCTTTCGTCAACCTCAATGTAAACCCTTGTAATGTCATCTATTCAGATCAGTCTAGTGATCCGATGAATTTTCCTGCAACTGTCCCCATGCTTTTACGCTCCGTGATCCGGGAGCCAGTGGAATGGGCTGCGATTGATCATAATGATAATGGGGTGCGTCTTACATGAAGTCAATCCATTGGCGCAGCATTTGTTCTGGCACTTGAGGGTAACTTCCAGTTACCTAACCACTTCTGGATGGTGTGCGGCCATGAGTGCCGAGCACCACTTAAATAGCGCTAGAGGACGAATTTATCTGACATACGCCTAGAGGCACATTGTCGGGAATTAAGAGCTTCCCGTCGGCTCTATATTGTGTAAATGAGAAAAAGCAAGGATGACGGAACCTCGGCGAGGCATGCATCGGCAAAGAGCTGAGAACCAAATAGGACCTACAGCCATCCATCTCGACCACTCTGGATCACCTCTTGAATCCTGAGCAATCATCTAGAGAGCCCAGATGTGATAGCCGGCAACCTTGGTGGTTTGTTTTCTATCGTGCAAGGCTCGTATCAACCGAACCAAAGTCAAGTCATTCGTATTGGCTTATCGGGAAATCTCTGCGCAGTAATAACTTCGAATCTGGTTGATTGACCCTTCTAAGATCGGCATAGCCAAAGAATGTGTGCTTCGGCTCTCAAATATGGATAAGCTTGTCCTTTGACATGTTCTTCACACCCACTCTAGACCAGCTATAGTGAATCATGAGGCTCGCATAGATGAGCCACTCTAGTCTTGTCTTGAGTATAAATACGCCGCTAGGTTGAGGTGGTTGCAGCATCCTTCCCACAGCCTCCTCATCCGACAAGAGTCCAATTATATAGCGCTTAATTACCCTTGCAACACATCAAGGATTAAAAAGACCAGCTGCTGATTCGCAAGCAGCTCAAAGGAGGCGACTTTCTTGGCTATAAATTTCGTTGTGTTCGCCTGCTCGATTCAAGTACTTTCTGCCGAGTTATGAACTGCCTGTCTTTGAGGCATCTTTCTTGGTTGCTTGGGTCACCACCATCCTTGTTCTGGCTCCAAGATCAGGGGCGAATTGAGACCCATCCACCGGATACAAGTGTCAGATCATGAAAAATACATGGCGAAAATCTTAGTGGCAAATATACTGAATCATGATTCAATCCCTCTTTTTGTACAAATTTAAGGCACCCTAGCCAAGAGATATATTATCTTGTATCACGCGTCTAAAAACTTACTTGTCTTTGCAATCGATAGTCCGACCCGTCCAGAAAAATTACAAGAAAGTTCCTTGATGGTAAACCATGCCAGGAGTTTGTCTACATAGGAGGCACTGATCGATGCAAAAAATTCTTGGGGTATGTTTGCCGGGCCTCTTTCCAGCGAAATGTGTTTCAGGATGCAACTGGAAGCAGGTGGTGTGAATTGTGGGCAATACGAGGATTCATGAACATGATGAACAGCGCAAAAAAGAAAGCTCAGCCGATTTGACTTGCATTGATTTCTTTCAACATCTCTCAGATGGTAATAGTGCAAAAGGATGATAACAAAATAAGGGGATAATGGCAAGGGAAGAGAGAGATAAAACTGATATATAGCGAGGGGGGGGGGGGGTAGAGAAAGCACCGAAAGTTCTAATGAGAGCTCAAGCTTCAAAGTTTTTCCAAGCGTGTTTTTCGACTTCCTTGAACATTCTGCCCTTTTGGAAGCGTTGGCCCTTGACCAAGCCGATCCTGGGTCTAGCGTCGAGTCTGCCTCTGCGAGTGTTAGATTGGGCCCAGTCTCTCCAGAGGTTGCCTTCGAGTTTGAGGCCCCGGAGACCGGCCTCGCTGAGGTCCTCCGTGAGCTGGTACTCGTGTCTGTCCTCGACCGATTGCAGCCCTTTTGGCTTCCCGCCCCGCACCGCCCGCAGCCCGTATTCCGCCACCAGCGCCGCTCGCCGTGCTTTTGCTGCCATCCGGGCTTGTCGTGCTTCTCGCTCCGCCGCGCTTAGGCCTCGGACCAGCTTCGGAAGCTCGTGTAACGTGTGCGCTACCCGTCTGGCTTCCTTCCGTAGAGCATGCATGCGCATCTGTAATTTTTTTTTCCAATGCCAAAAGCGTAGAAAGAATGCTCAAGAACAGCTGGCGCACGCAAAATCAATGGTGAGAGATGATGGGTTTACCTGTTCTCTTTCCTTCTCCTGACGACGACGTTGAGCCTTGGTTTTCTTCTTTGAAGCCTTTCTCTTAGCGAGTGATTTGGGAGACGAAGCTTGGGTTTGTTCATCATCACTTTCACCATCGCCGACGGCTTCCTCGCAGATTTCCCAGGGAGATTTAGCTTGAGTGATTTTCAATCCTGCTGTGACACGTTCCTTGATCTCGGCAGCTTGATCGGCTTCCCGTTGTTCCTCCTCCAGTTTCTCTAGCGTCGAACGAAGGATAGCCTGATGGTCACTCAATGCGGGATTATAGCTCTGGCCCGGGTGTGGAAGAGGGATGGCCATGAGACCGGGGCGGGAACGGAGCTGATGACTTGGGTTAACACTTCGTTGGGCATTAGGCTAGAGGGTGGTTTGATCGGCACGACAGTATTGGCGGTGATGGCAGGAGTGGCAGCGGCCGAAAGATCTTGGGTCCATATATCAGTGGCGGGTGGCTGGGAGGTTTGACGGCGACAGCGGTGCCGTTGCGTTTGACAGGATCGATTCCGGTATCATGCCTCTTTCGGATGACCATCTGTTCGAGCCGCTTCTTCTCGTTGGCGGTCAACAGCTTGGACTTGGCCACATCCCGAGTCGCCCCGCGCACCCGTCCAGATACAGGCGGCGGACCCTGGCTGGCAGTTTCCGTGAGGATCTGGTCGACTCGGAGGGTGCGCTGGACGCCCTTGCGAGCCCTGGATGCGAATGCGCCATGGAGTACGGAGTGTCTGATGGAGGCTGATCCGGTGGTGTCTACCTCGAAGATGGATGTGGCAGCCAGACTGGGATCAGTGCGTGAGTACTTTGACTTGGACTTGTGTGGCGGCATGACTGACTGGAAAGAGAAGAAATTCTCTTGCGAAGAAGAAAGAAGGAGTTTTGCGAAAAAGAAATAAAGAGTTTTGCGACTGAAACCTAACCCACCGCAAACGGGCCCCGGGGACTAAGGATGCTGCCCCGTGGGAAAACAAACATAGCGAGATGGCGCAGCTGGTAGCGCGCTGGGCTCATACGCAGTGTCACCCAGAGGTCGTCGGATCGAAACTGACTCTCGCTATTTCTGATCGATTTGGCTGGTGAGGGCTTGCATGCAGGCCTATCCTTTCACCGTCTTGATCATGTCCCGAAGGGACTTCTTTTGGATCAGACAAAAATGTGCAGAAGTTGGTGGGACGTTTTAAGATCACAACTTTTGAACTCTTCTGGGGCTCATTAGAACTGCACAATAGAATATCACCCAGGGTATTGTTTGATTTGGAATGCAAGGCATGTCTTTTTCAGCCAAAATTTTGCCTCTTACATCAAGAAAGTGTCATAATTGATTGAACGCAGACCTCCTGGTTTGGCTAATTTGGGGCAAATGATCACCATGCACAACATTCATTGGTTTCTGGGGGGTATGTCTTGAGTTTAATTGTTTTGAGGAGGATTGAAAGCAACTATATTGGGTAGGTTGTTAGGTTGTAACAATATTCAAAGATGCTCATAAATCCTTCTTAGTTTTTTTGTTATCCTCAATTGGTGATGGTCATTCCCAAACTCAACTGCCTCAATGTTAGTGATGGATGGCAACAGAAACTCTGATTCTGTTGTGTGAAGACAGGCACATATGGATTTTATGTAATAGAAAGAGTCAGATTTGATTGAATATGGATTCTTATCTTCCAGCATTCTCAAATCAAGTGAGCCTGAACAAGAAGAACATTAAGAAGATTGTTAATACTTTCTCTCCAGATTCAAAAGCTCCAAGTGTGTTGAAACCAGAGACAATCAGATTGAGTGAGATCCTTCATTCATCCCAATTTATTCATTCCTAGTACTCACACTCCCCCCTTCTCCACTAAAAGTTCCTGGAATGGTCCACTATGAGTTCCTGGAATGGTGATGCTTGATCAGAAACTTGCCAGGGACTATAACACACATCAGGAACCCTGGATGTTCTGTGATTAATTGAATTCCAGAATGCATCTCTGAAACCCAATTCAAATAACTCAGTTCCAGAGATCCTGCAGTAATGAAATAGGTCTTCTGATGACCGCCCAAAAAAAAAAAGTGCAAATTACCTGGTGACGTTGTAATGTGCGACGATGCCATACATGATCACTGCGGCGCTCACCCCTCCTTCAGGTCGCTCCCACATCCCATCTTGGTGATCTTGCCGGCGGTAGTTAGGCCGATCTGAGAGCGGGAGCCGAAGAGCAAGCGGTTGAGGCCCATTTCTGTCTTTTTTTTTTTTTAAAAAAAAAAAAGGAAAGAGAATAATTATAAGGACTCAAGACAATGGGCGCATCCAGCAGAGAAGGAGAAGAAGGTAGACCTACTTTGATGGGAGTGACGATGGAGGGAGTATCTTCAACAACGGAGGTGAGGCCCATGAGGTTCGCACAAGAGCCGAACTCGCTGTCCAACAAGCTAGCGGCTGCGAGCTGGCAAGTCATAGAAAGATTGCCTGCACCCTTCGACCCATCCAGACCGGGTAGGAATGGACTCTCTGACTGGAGCGGCTTGGTTGGTTGATCCTGCGGACGCGCTACCGCCGCTTGAAGCCCAATAAGACACAGTACCATCCAGGGAGTGCCTCTGTAATATCCCTCAAAAGGAACAGCCAAGGTTCAAGATGGAATTGACGGATCCTGCTAAAACGGTGTACGCAAGTAATCTTACAGCATATGTCGGCCAAGGACTTAGAGAGTGCTATGATATACAATGGGCTGTGAACGTGGTTACATGCCCGAAACACACGAGCCCTTTACCACAATCCTCGCAAAGGAGAAAGTACATTGAGAAAGGTGTCTATTTTGCTTCGATGCTAGAAGGATGATCAGGACAGAGGCCAGGGAGAGAGAGATCCCGTTGATAACTCGTGCTCGGTGGCTCAATGTAGCGGCTCCTATTGGCGCAGTGGTCATTTTCTTTATATAAAATTACATTATAGAATAACTTATCATCGAGCCAAGGGTCGGACAAATCGTACAATTATTTAGGATCCTCGACATACAAAATGATTGTTCGGAAAAGAAAAGAAAGGAATGTTATAGCCCGTATCGTCAAAGAAGTTATTTGGATTAATACATGCAAAGAAAAAGACAAAAAAGAACGCCACAAGAAGGACGAAGAATCTTTACACATTTTGCCCCTCATTCAACAACAGACGGAGTACTCTCACATTGCATTCATTTTCCCAGTCGACTGAAGATGGTGGGTAGTTCGGGCTCGGCCAGGTCGGCTTTCTTCTTTTTGATCGATTCCATGATCTCATTGACAGCCGTCCTATCCAAGTCGTCGCGGGCTTTCAAGAGTCCTTCGGTAAAGGGCACGGCGGCCGGGCCGTATTCTTTCGCGAAGGAGTGCCAATCGAGGAAAAACATGGTTCGGCTTGCACTCAGGACCGCCAAGACGTGGTCCAGCACTTTGAAGTAAGCCTTCAGCTCGGTCGGGGACTTGTAGGTCACAAAAAACCCGTACGATAGTTTTACATCCGCACGGATTTGGTCGATCGCCTGAGGGATTCGTATCTTGGTAGTCTTCCGGAGCGCATTGAGGTACGCTATCAAGAAACTGTCGACCATGTCATCGATCAGCAATTCAAAGAGATTCGTGTTCAGGTGGGCTTGATAGTCAACCACGTAATCCTTGATCGTTTCAATTATTAGCACCATCGGCTCATCTGCCCCCTCTGCATACCACGAAGGCCCAAAAAGCATCTTGACGGCGGGCTTCAGATCGTAGAAAACTGCCTCGATCAGAGCCTGAACGCAGTTTTTGGCTACATCCAAATATCCGTCCATGGCTGCAGACAAGTTCTCACTGATTGATTGACGGTATTTTTCACTGACGAGCCCCTCAAGCCTGTTTGTCAAACGTTCAACAAAGTCTGCTGACTTGACTTGATCGTTCGCTAGGCTGATCGTATACTCAACCAGCCCACCTTGTATTTCCTCAGCCTTAGACGAATGTTGCTTTTGGAACTCCTTTTTGACCAATGCTAGCCATTGAGTTTGGGTCGACATCATCACCTTGGCTGATTCTTGGACCACGCTTGAAAGCACCGCTCCTTGACCGCTATCAATAGCAAAGTCAATCTGGGCGTTAACCTATTGACAATGATAATCGGAATAATAACGATCAGATAATTGAAACCTCTAGCCCTCATGGTCATCGCGGAACAGAAGACAGTAGCACAAACCATTTGGAACATGATTCCAGAAGCTTGCATAGTGTACATTTGGTCGGCATCTTCTTCTGGAGGCTCGGTACGTTCAAGGAAAAGTTGAGTTTCGCTCTTCATGAGATTCTGAGTCCATTCTTCCATTTTCTTGCTGATCAACTTCAAGTATTCATCAACCAGCGCTTGGATGTTATCGTCGAGCAAGGGAGGTTCAGTTAATTCAGGCGGGATATCAAGCTCCTTGGTCATATTTTTCTTATATTCTTTGGTGAAAGTTGTTAGAGCTAGTAAGGCGCCAGCT
>SMGU01005816.1:0-17311 GCA_004348175.1 Puccinia novopanici
TCAAACGGGGTCTTGTCCCCACTTACTTTATTAGTAACACAGTTCAACATGTAGTTGCCCACAGAAATGCAAACCCCCAGAAGGAACAAGGGAGATTGCTGTCAGTCAGTACGCACGCTCATGTCCAGACAGGCAATTGTACCTTTCGATAGCCCCCATTTCTGGTTGTCAACTACAGAGGTAATATCAGCATACCTGACATACCATAAACATACCTGATATTTCCCAAGTAATACAAGATAATTACATAATAATGTTGTTAATTATGTAACAAGTTGTTAAATATTAATATTTAATATTATATTACTTGTACTGTACCTTATAAGAATAACACAGTACATTAATATAATACACGTAACTCAATAAGTAATTACATGACTAAGACAGTACTAGAACTCTAATAACTTTAACACCTTAACTATAATTATTATAATAGGTTTGCCTAGTTTTGTCTGACCCAAAATTCTGTCTAGTTTTGCCAGGTTTTGTTCTGTCTAAGCACATTTTGTTATTATTTTATATTTTTTACATTATTTTATTTATTATTCTAGCTGTAAAATATAACAAAAATAACTTAACTTACAAAATATGCGCCCCAACTATGCTTATAAATATTATAATTAATAATAATTAATTATTTAACCACATAAGCCCATCATTTGATCTGTATTCCATAATGAGGCGTCACCAGGAAGGAGTTAATGATTTATTATCAATCTTATTCCATCAAATGATGTGCATTAATTGGAAGTTAATTAATATCATTAATTGAGCGCCAACAGGAAGGAGATAATAAGTTGTTATCAACTTTATTCACATCAAGATGTGTATTAATTAAAAGTTAATTACCATCATTAATTTTGAGCGCGCCTGGAAGGAGATAACTATTAATTTGTTAACTTTAACAACATCAATAATGTTGTACTTTAATTTAAAGTAAATCATTGATCTGTAATATTAACCTTAGAATAATCCAAAGGATTAACATTTGCTGATCTTGATTCCAGTGCGCCTCAAAGGTCCCTTAATGAAGTTATTGGCGCTTCTGAGTGTCTTGTTAGAATATTTAAGCACCAGCTTCCTCTGGTAAATTCCCCCAAGCCTACCAGTCACCCAGAAAGCGCATTCAGCCACCAGATATTATTATAACTCTCCACCAAGACAGTTTAAAAATTATCCAACAGACATAATTAGTGTTCTTGCTACTGGATCAACCCTCCACTACCACATCACCAATCTGTCTGCCTGAATCCACTGTAGTGACTTATATAAGTCTTGAAGCGCATCTGAACTACTACCACCAGTTGTTAGTTGCACTCCAACACCTATAAAGGCCCAACCACGTAAGTGCTAGTCACTTACAAGCTCAAGAATATTCCCTGACTGTCTCAGCAGGAAGAATCCACGTATACTTACGGGATTTCCTCCCTGAAAAGGTTGAGAAGAAAAGCTTTGCAAGATTTAAATACTTGAAGCTAATTATCTTTATAAATTATTATTTACAGTAAATAACCCTTACACGTACCAAATCACCAACTTATCAATCACTCATAGCACAACCAGTGCTCAATCACTTGGTTAGTAGCATAGAGGCTGACACTGGTAGTGATGATATGCAAGGAACGTTTCAGCCAATATTCCTTTCTCTTTGAAGAAATTTGCGAGGAGTTTCCCGTTGAATCACTGCCATTGTCCGACCGGACGCATTTGACTTTTTTTCCTGTAGCGTCTCAAAACGGAGAATCTGGTTAATTAATCTTGGCGGCATCACTCTTGTTTGCTAGGATTTTGATTTTGCTGTAAGAAGTTGAGAGATCCCTGATTTTCATGACATATTTTCCTTGGCCAAACATTGCAATCTCAAAAAGGCCCATCAGGTCGCAACCAATAATATCAAGCTTTTTGACCGGGAGATACAAGGAAGTAGCAATAGTGCGTGTACCCTTTGCAATCATGCACACTGGACACTTGATGTCACCTTTCGGAAGCTGCTCCAGAAATCCAAAACCAAGATTCAGCTTTGCCATTTTCTGATCCTTTGGAGTCCAGCATGACCAAAGAGTCTATGCCAGAATAGCAGGGTCAGTTCATCTTTGGTTAAGTGGAGACATTCCAGTCAAACGTGTATTTGTCGATGGGAAATTGAAAAGAGGTTGAATTTCAGAATTGGCATAGGCATATGGCGGTTTAGCAAGACAAGGAAGATTGAGATCATGAGAAGGAGAAACAGGAAAAGAAGCAGAAATGGTACATTTAGAGAAAGAGGGATAAATGGGCAAGGGAAACGCCAGCAGTGTTGTTTCGCGTCCAGCTGGCTTTGAATGAGTGGAACGCCTTTGGCTGAAATGAAGGTAAAGGTATTGGACTGTGACGAGTATTCAATGGTTAGTTTAGCTCTACGAAGAGCGGCAGGAGATATAAGCATTGCGCTTGCCTCTTTGCAGTACATCACACTTTAAGTGAGACGGTCGTTCCATGTAGACCAGGAAAAACTAGTGTCCCCACCTGTGATGCAATTGTCACAACTGTCAGTTGCTACCCTGAGGGGAATTGGGACTTTCAATTCACGAAAGTCGAAAAGGGCTAACCTGTCCCTGTTAAATGATTCGACGCCCAGTGTCTGTCAGGACTTCCGGCTTCGCGCTGATAGCGTTGGCAATGACCTTGCCAGTGATCTGAAGTTCCGCAATCTCTTCCTCCACATTGCCAACGTCAACGTTTTTCACCAATACATTGGGACGTTGACGCGGGTAAACTGGCTTATAAGATTCATAAGGCTTGGCAGGAGGTTTATTGGTGTTGTTGCTTTGTTGTGGAGGATGTTGAGGTGATTGATAGGAAATTTGTTGATGGGAAAGGGAAACAGAGGATTTGGATATGAGAGGGTTTAGGAATCATATTTGGTGCCACAAAAATGGGGCAGTATGGATTGTAAAACGGGGCAGGTTGATGGTATGGGTTTGGTGGACGATGTTGCCATGCAGGGTTCTTATGAGCAGGAGGTTTCTTACGATGAGGGCATTTGTTGGACCAATGACCTGGTTGTTTGCAGATGTGGCAATTGTTGTTGCGAACTGCATTGGCATGGATTTCTTGAGCAAAGTCCGTACCATCTGGGTGTTCATCTTCATCTTGCTTGGGCGCCTCAACTGTTGCGGACCGAAAAGGTGAGGGAACAGAGGAATCTGAAGCAGTTGCTGACACAGAAAACTGGTGTTGGCGGTGGCAGACATTGAGTATTTTCAGCTGATCTTCAAAAGTTGGTACAGCGTGTAACGGATCTTGAAACATGATGTGTTGATCCTAGTGCCATCTCCTCTTTGACAGGTCCTTCTTTCAGATTGACATGGAGAAGAAGTCCCATTAGGTGGTCGGCGGTGATGTTCAAATTCAAATCTTTCAGATCGGCAATGATGTCTTGCATTTCGGCTGTGTACAACGCGGTTGTGGAGTGTTTGTCGGGGTCTGTGCAAAGAAGTTTGAGGAAAGTGGTGACTTGTGCGGATCGGCAAATTGAGCTGAACCTGTTCTTGAGATTGGAGTAGCCAGCAAAACAGGTTGGCAGGGCGGATATCTTGTCCTCAAGAGAGGGTCCACGGAGTGAAGAAGTATGGCCGCCCAATCCGTTCATGATGAACATTTGAACTTGCCTTAGTGAAGAAGTCTGCGTCGTAGATGAATTGAGACGCTAGTTCCTTCACTTGCCGCGACCATTTGCGGTAATTGCTACTGTCCGGCTTGAGAAGGTCCGAACGCGAATCATTTTTATGGCCGCCGAGATAATGGAGGCCATGTTCTTTTGATCCTCATCTGCGAGCTGCCTGGATTTGTTATCTTCAATGGCCTGTGCGAGACGCCCTTGGTTTAAGGATAAGGGTTTGGCAGCTGTTCCAGCGGATGGAATAGCGGCGGAGTTGTTTCTTGGCCGGCGGGTTTTGCTGGGGAGAATTCCAATTGGACATGTTGAAAGGGTAGGGAAAGTAGGGGTACAGCGGAAAACCGGGATAGGGAAATTGAGGAAAAGGGGGAAAAGGAGTTTGATGGGGAGAAGAATGTTGTCGGTTGGTTTTGTGGAAGGATTGTTAGGAGCAGGAGAGGGAGAATCATCAGGATTTGCTGGAATGTGTGGAGGGGTTTGTTTGGATTTGGATGACGGATTAAAAGGAGTTGGGGTGAAGAGATTTGAGTCAGTCACAGGATCCGGTTTGGATTTGCCCTTATCGGTCTGAGTGGGAGTGTTACCGGTTAACCAGGGCAAGGCTTTGGCATCATTCCGAATTTCAATTTGACACTGGATGTGTTCCCGAGTGGAGAGACCGGTTTGTGACTGAACGCTTGGAGAAGAAGAAGGGGAAGAGTTTTGGGAATCAGCTGGGGAGGAGTATTTTGATCTTTTGGACATAGTGGATGGATTGGATGATGAGATGGAGAAAGAAACCGATAACGAGTCTCGGAAGCCTCGTACTAACCAAACAAGAGACAGAGTTGAGAGAGTATACTCGGGACTGTATGACTGTCCGTACTTAAAGGGTGCCTAAACTGGCCAGGAGAAAGCTTAACCTTGACAAGACAGTCAAGACGGAACTTTTCCAAACTCTCAACAAGGTTTCAAGTTTGTTGGTACCTTGCAACCCTCATGTCGCTACTGGAATCAAACTATATAAAGTTTGAAAGAGATAGAAATGATGGAAATTGTGATGTTGTGACAAGATGACTTTAGGGCTCATGACCTGTTGTGATGGTTATGGTAATGATAATATTCCACGTGTCTAACAGACTATAGTAGTACTATATACAAGCATAATAGGGTTGTAGTCAACTGTAATAGGACTCAGGGTATAAGCATACCCATGTCCTAACACTTACTGGGGAGTTCCAGAAGGACTCGCATTAACAATGTTTTTTTTATATCGATCTTGTTTTTTTTTTTTGCTTTCATTCTCTTTCCATATGATATACCAGTAACCAAATGCTACCGTCTCCACCCGCGGCTCTCTGTGAGCCGATGGCCATCCCAACCGCGGTACCCCCTGTACCCGCGGGAAATCTAAGAGCAGCCTGTGGCCCGTACCCGGCGGAACGCCAGGAACAGTGGGGCTGAGACGAGCCTAACAAAGCCTCTCTGTGAGAGGCGAGGCCCCGCAGGGTCTCTGTGCTCACAGAGAGGCTTACATGATAAAGCTCCCCCTTCGCCTGAGTCCCTGTGGCTTATCAGGCTGTATTTCTTCTTTTTATACTTTTTCGATTTTTAAGTATTGATCCAAAGGTCTCACAACCTGGCGCATTAGACTCCTTATTCTTCGCTATCTTGCGCTCATGCTCCATGTTTCATCTTATTTTTTTTCCGTCAGTAACCCGTTCATCCCTGAAACCAAAAACTGTGGAAAACTGTGGAGCCAAACTTGGCTCTTTACCAATCCGGCTTGGTTGCCAAGTTGCAAGTACAGGTGGCGTATTTGTCAGATCCCTGTGTTGGTGTACAGTCACTCCCGTGTTATGGTGTTATAAACATTGATGGGCTAAGTATTAAACTTGTTTGATCGTTACAATCATCCCGCCGAAGGATTTAAATCAGAGACATAGAGAGGATGCCGGTCCACTACCAATCTCTCCCACAATATTATATTTGCACTCACCTCATAGTAAACCAATCAAGGCACAAACAGAAATGAGAAGATTATCATCATCTTCATTTCAGGCCAACTGTCGCCATCACGGTGTCCGACTTCTGAAAAAAGTAACTGCGTTGAAGGACATCCTCTTGCAAAGGCCATTGAGGATCGCGCACTCAAACAATATAAACAAGCTGCTAAAAAGTTGCAGACGGACTGTGTCGTGAACCTGGTCCGTGGTCGAAATGTTTCATTCTCGCCGGCACTGGCTTTGGGAAATCCCGGATCTCGGAAATGTACTACCGGCTCATTCCTAAAGAAACTAGAGCAGTAGTGATTGTCCTTAATCCGCTTGACTCGCTCGGTGACAATCAAGTCTTGGAGAAGTTAGCAGCGGGTTCACCGCCATCAATCTGACTAAGCTTACATTTAACCCCAGTGAAGCTTCCAAAATTCAACATGGCGAGTACAATTTCGTCTACCTCAGCCCGGAAATATTTATGAACAGCAAGCTTTGGGACTCCATATACTTCTCATCTGAGTTCCAAGATCGCTTGGGGCTGATTGTGGTCGACAAAGCCCACATGATATACCAATGGGGTGTTGTTGAAAGCACCAAGGCAAGAAGAAGAAAACGATAATTTTCCTCCGGGAAGAGGATGTGGGGATCTTCCGTCCATCATATGGAAAGATTGGT
Organism: Puccinia novopanici; assembly: GCA_004348175.1. Lineage (NCBI taxonomy): Eukaryota > Fungi > Basidiomycota > Pucciniomycetes > Pucciniales > Pucciniaceae > Puccinia > Puccinia novopanici. The sequence goes on from SMGU01005816.1 coordinate 6,310, forward strand.
GATCACCTGATTGCGCGGGATGGTGTGCCAATCCTGTTGTTATCTGCAACCTGCCGGCCTGTGGCAGTGACCGCCATAAAGAAAACACTTAAGCTAGACGATTCGAACCTTGTGATGTTGAAAGGCGAGTTGACACGTCCAGAAATTCGGATCATCCGCGTTGTTATGAAGGAGTCTCTTGCATCGTCAAATGACTTGATGACTCACTACAAGCTAGCATCTCAAGTTCCCAATGAGAAGTTAGTTCCAACTCTCATATACAGTGGTTCTAGGCGAAGGACTGGGAGGGTTTTGGAGGTTCTGGCTGCTGCACGTGGATTACCTGGAGAATCAGCAAATTCCAATTCATCTTTTGCTTGGAGGTTCCATTCGTGCACCGGGGACCAAGATAAGGTTGATTCTGTTCGAGATTTTGCCGATGGGAAATTCCCTATTTTCTCGTGTACCATGGCTTTGGGATTGGGCCAAAATTGGTCCCGAGTCCGATCAGTGGTTCACATGGGCCGCGGCGAGCCCTCCGCGATCTGCCAGATGATCGGAAGGTGTGGGCGAGATGGAAGACCCGGGTTAGCCATATTGTACATGGAGAAGACTCGACCTAAGGGCACTAACAATCTTGCACATCTCAAAAGTGGGGCCCCTCAAACAGATGCTGAGCGGATGGACGCTCTTGCCCTTACCCCCGTCTGCTTAAGGGTAGCCCTTGCAATCGACAACAAGTATGTTATCAGAATACTTCCTTATAATCGATTTCCAAACTAACTCGTCATTCGGCTTGTAGATATGGGTACATCCCAATATCCGACTTGGATCCCCATTACATCCAGGAGAAGGAGCGCGAGGTGAATGCAGGCTTTGCAAAGTGTCGATGTTCCAATTGTGAGGTATCTGAATCAGCAATTCTAGTGAAAAACCTACATAATTTGGATCTCGACAACTTTGACCAGGTCGTTTTGAACAACAACTTCGGTGATGCCCAACTTGACCCACCATTACCAAAGGAGAAAGCAGATGCCGGCAAGAAATTTCCTGCCATTGCTCCAGCTGCAACTGCTTGGTTGTCTAAGAAACTACTGCAGACAGGGATGGAATACTTGAGCTCAAAACTAAGCATACACAGTCTCGCTGGGCCTCTGGATATATTTGGACCAAAGCAGGTTCAGGCAATTGTGGAAAGAGTCCATGAGATAGAAGATTTAGAAAGCACTCGGATTGTCATGGGAGGCCATTTTGTATGCGGCTTGGTCCCAAAATTTATGATGTAGTCCAAAATTTCAAGAATGGTGCGATTTGGAAAGAACACTTTGCTAAAGTGCGAGAGGAAGAAGAGGATAACTTGTTGCTCAAGACAGCAAACTATTGACTAACTGAATCTCAGAAGGCACGCAAACAGCAAGTAAAGGATACCCGAGCCTGCCAAAGAAAGTGGTTGCTCCAGAAACGGGCCCTCGAACAAACAGAAGATGAAGACATGGGACAAGAATTGAACAAGCAGAAGAAATGATAAGTCATTGGTCCCAGAATCGGAAAAGATTTTATGGGCATTTTGTATATATCACTTTTAAATGTCTGATTCATCAGACATCTCCTCTTCATCGGAATGATCTGATTCCTCGGTATGGTTTAGTCTGGAGAAATGCAACCTCAGCTTCCGCAGTCATGGGTCGCTCCCACTGACTCGTTCATAAAATTTAGTTATGCCTCCCAAATAAGAATTGACCAATTTGTTTTTTCCTGATCGATCACTTGAGGGATTAAGGTCTAATATATCCTTTGAGTTCGCCATCCGGCTGAACATTTGTAATGACTTGAGTGTCAAGACGGTCTTGTGGCTCTGGTGAACAGATATCTTGCCCATATCAACGTGCAGCAAATGGAACTGAGACTGGAGCTGGTGAAGTTTCTTCTGATCAGTATCTTGTAAATAGACGAAATATTAGTAAAAGTCTTACCAATCGAATGTTCAAAGAGAACAAGTTAGAAAGGCGTTTAACCTCAGTACCAATGCCACCCCGATTGTAAAAATACTTCAGCCAGTAATTTTGATTCTCCAAAAAAAGTCCTTTGCCACAAAGTGGTTAGGACGACCACTTGGTGAGATCAGCATTTGGTGGCGGAAGAATTTGCTCAGCGAAGGTGGTAGCAACTGAGTCAAAGTGAGAACCAGTCGAGGAAGATACGAAGAGTAATGATTCAGTCCCTTCAGGGACTGCGACATCACCGACCACAGCTTCCAGACATTCACTAGTCTGCCGATGTCCCAGCTTTCATCGCACGATTGGCTTCCATGACTGTCGAGAATTCTTGCAGTCGGATGAGGAGATTGTGTAACTTGGGGAGGCTTTTTGAGCTGCCATTCGCCTTGCAACAGGCAAACAATATCTTTCATAGCACAGGTTGATTATATCATTCCACTGTTCTGTTGGTAACTTATGAGGGTCCAATGTATGGATTGGACCATGCTCCTCTTCCATCACTACTCGGAGGCAGTGAAACAGAGTAGCCTCGTGGACTTTCTGGATGTGTTGGATCATAGCGGTGAAATCCTTCTTCTGAATCACTTTTTCCGGTGCAATTCCCAACGCAGATAAAGATCTCCATGCCCCTAGGTCTTCCTCGTTGGATGTGTTGCCAAAATGTTTGACTAAAATATTTTGTGACACATTCCAGAGAGTATGGGCCGCTCCCAACTGAAACACTATATTATTCAATTGATTTTGTGGATAACTGCTTGGAAAGCGGACATTGCGAAGGGAGTTGAAATTCTGGCAAGTCCCTAAGTCTGCATCAATAGGTTGTAGCCTAGTAAAGAACTCCTCAGGTGTTAGGCCAGATTGCCGACAAATTGCGTCCAACACCTGTCCAATCCCTTCTGCAGAATTATCCGATTCATCCATCAATTTGAGCATGTGTATGTCAGGTGGTGTGCAGCTAATTTGTTCAATTGGGGGCGGGTTCAATGCTATGGCACCTTCTTGAGTATCGGGAACAGCAATATACCTATGCAACACCTGAGCGATTTGACTCTTCCATACCAGACTATAGTGATCCGCATCTTCAGGTGTCTGCATCAGCATTACTGGATCAATTGCCATGGTGGAAACATCCTTGACAGAGTTTAGATAGGCTGAAAGGTTGAGTTGTGATCGATCTAGTTTGCTGAGGAACTCGTCAGATGGCTTATGAATGTAACCCCACGTTCCATGATAAGTCATGGAACGATGGCCTACTGAAGACATGTGCACCTTCTCGGTCATGTCAAGATTATCGATGCAAAGAAAAGGCCCAAAGTCTGGTGCCGCCTTTAATGAAAAATAATCCTTCAAGTTGTCCATCGCATCTTTGGAGAGAGACCTCAGTGCATCCAGCGCTGTTTGGCGAGAACTCGACAAACCCAAGTAATGAAGGTACTCATTCATTCTATCAGATATCCCGCAAGCTAAGAAGCGCACTGCATTTTGGAGCTGAAGGCCATTGTGACGGCGATTGCGAGCAAACGAAAGCATGGAGCACACAGTAGTTGCAATCTACATATCAGATGAGTTTCTCAGCACTTTAGATACACCAACTACAATGTCAACCAGTACTAACCCGATGATACCTTACGTCCAATGTGTTGCTTACCCCTCAACCGGTACATAATTGATCTCTTCGCGTTGGAGAGGAGAGCTCTCATCCTCACTGCCGGATTCATTGAAATCTTGATCCATATTATCATTATTGCCCAACGATGTATCAGTCGGCCCGCACTTTGCTGGGAGGTGGTGATTGGGGTGGTGCTATTGAGCAGCATCCCCATTATTATCTTGTAGAGAAATGGAGTGTCTTTGGAAGTAAGTGTCTGCTCGCGGTCTGCCTGTGAATTCTCAGAGAAGAAAGACCGATTGACAGTTGCAGCACTATAGAAGGTTCCCAAGGTGTACATCCCTGGGTGAGGTTTTTGATAACACAGAATTGATACCGCCTGTTAACAGATTACGAAGATCTAAAGGTTAGCACACATTCAAAGATTGGGAGGTAGCTCGCTCAGGGAAACCAATCAACCTCGTGGGCAACAAAATCCTCCCAGCACCTTTGACTATCAGCGCTTGTAGAGAACTTATTGGCAATCAGCTTAACAAGGCCAATTGTAGAGTCCCAGCCTCTAGCTGTTGTCCAAAACCGCCGACGATAAGCCAAGTCAGGATGATTCGAAGTTAAAAAAATTGAAATGAATTCCTTTGGTGTCATTCGAAGCTCTTGAAGAGCATGACATATGTGGAGAACTTTTGCCTCATCGGATGCGCCTTGCATTTATGGCGAGGTGAGGAGTTTGGATAAAGGGGAAGGGACAGTTATCACTTCTGTTAGGTTCTGTTGCTTCCTTGCGAAAAATAAATAAATACATCAATGGAGAGAACATTACGGCACTAACGTGCGAAGTACAGGTGTTATGAGCGATGATCCCTGTACAAAATTCAACGACACGTTACTGGAAGAGTTTGATTGGTACAGAACGCAGTCTTCGGATGTGGGACCCAAACACCAACATTGGTGTCCCATTTCTCCGGAAGTAGTAGGAATTCCAACATAATGAAACATGCCCAGATGTAGGAGAGGTTGATACGCGTCGAATGGTCCAAAGGGCATCCCTTTGCGCCAACCGGAACACCGCGCTTTCCTCAAAAAAGTCCGTATTACCACTTTTACAGCATTTTCAGCCCAGGGACTCACGCTGTAAAACACGTTTTACACGCAAGTCCCTCCCTGCCGGTCGGGGCCCTTCGGGCCACTAGGCACAGGGAGGAGGCTTGGGTTAAGTTCGAACAAAGCCTCTCTGTGAGAGGCGAGGCCCCGCAGGGTCTCTGTCTCACAGAGAGGCTTACACCCAAAGCCGCCGGACTCGCCTGAGTCCCTGTGGCTTTTAGGGCTGTATTGCTCAATTTTTCCTTATTTTATTTTTCACTTCTCATCAACGTATCATCTAATCTAGCCGGTTAGACGCCTGTGATGCTTGGCATCTGGAGGTTCTGGCACATATTTTTTTGTAATTTTAAGCCGCCATTAACTGCCCCATCCCTTGATGCAAAACGATGGATCCCAAACCCGCGCTCATTATCAAGTATGCACTTGAGCGCGGGCGACAAGCAGAAATGTCGAATGTACAGGGGTGATGAGTGTTTTGGTTCTTGCCGAGGCCTGCTGTACATATCTGGCTAGCAGGAATAATACAGAGAAAAGCTTCCAGAAGTAACACCTGGCGTCCGCGCTTGCAAGGACATTGCGCCGGACTGAGTAGGGTTGGAGGCGAAGTGAAACTACCATCTTACAGAGAAAAAATAGGGGAAGGGAATGGTCCCAAAGGCATTCCTTTGGGGCCACCGGAAGACAACGCAAACTGCGTTTCAGGCCATATTACCACAGATACAGGTTTTTGCGCCCAGGGACTCACGCGGTAAAACATGTTTTACCCGCAAGTCCCTCCCTTGCGGTCGGGCCCTTCGGGCCACCAGCACAGGGAGGAAGGCTTGTGTTAAGTTCGACCCCAGGTGGATCACCCGGGGGTGCAACCTGGGTGGAGGTGGTCGGGCCAAGCCTTGAGAACCACCCAAACCACCCGGGTGGATTGTCAGAGAAGACGAGTGGGAGATAGCCAGTTTCTCAGCACATAAACAAGTTTTTCTTTCATTTTCAGATGCGTGTATGGCGGTTATATACTATTTACAATCTCTTATGTGTACTATTTATAAACTTCAGTCATCTGCACACATTTTGTTTATTTTTTGTTTTATTTTTTATTTATTTTTTTTTTATTTATTTTTATTTATTTTTTTTATATTTTTTTTTATTTATTTATTTATTTATTTATTTATTTATTTATTTATTTATTTATTTATTTATTTATTTATTTATTTATTTTATTTATTTATTATTTATTTATTATTATTTATTTATTTATTTATTAATTTATTTATTATTATTTATGTATTATTATTTATTATTTATTTATTTTCAATTAATTTTTTTTTTTTTTTGGAAATGTTATAAATGAATCAAAGACAAAAATTTGATGCCCATCAGGAGAGGATATTCTGAATGGGGCCCCATTCTTTCATACAGAGTAGCTCCTCAACCGTCTGCGGCTTGAGGGACAACCTATGCCAGGATATGATGTGACGTCCTTGAGAAAAAACTCTCTTGGACGCCGCACTTGTAGCTGGGATGGCTAGGAGGCAACAGGCCATTTGTGAGAGGCCAGGATACTTATTTGCAATTGGACCAGTATGCAAGGATGTCAGTGTCTTTGGGCTCAATATCTTCCTTCAAGTACCTGCTGATCTCGGATTGGATTGAGACCAACTCAGTGGGCTGCTTGTTGGTCTCATAGAACTCTGATAAGAAAAATACCTGGTCTTGATTGGGTGCTGTTGAAGTGGAGGCTGTAGCACAGGGTTGAGAGTCAGGCTTGTCATTTTTGTTGGTCATGGCATTGTTGAATTTGTTGGAAGCATTGCAAAAAACCTGGAGCATATTGTTGTGTGAGATGTGGAAGTATTGTAGGATAAATCCCTCATTTTTTTCACAAACTTGTCTTGAATTTTGGGTCGAGTATCATTGCAGCAATGTATATTGGTTTATTGAGAAAATCATTGAGATAGCCTTCAATTTTGTCAAGGATTAGAGTTGCTGGAGCAATCAGTTGGGCTTGATTGTATAGCCTGCGCTGTACAAGTTTTAAGTGCTTCATTAAGACAAAGTAGATTGGGAGGGCTTTATTGAGGCAAGGGTATTTCAAAGCACATAAAATATTGGTTGCCTCACTGAGAGGCAAGAGTAACTTCATGAGATTGGCCGCTTGCATCCATTCAGCCAAGCTCATCTGAAACTTGGATACTTCTGGGTTTCCTTACATCAATGAGTGCAAGATGGTTGGAGTTGGATTGCGCGGTGGATCATGTTGAATGTTCAGTTCCAACAAGTGGAAACATCAATATCAAGACATGAAAATCTGATCCCTGCCTTGTGAAGATCTGGCTGTGCAAAGTCAACAACAGCCTGGAATTGTTCGTGCTGTTGTGGGGAGAAACATACTTACTTGCACAGGCTGTGGATGTGGTTGAGTGTTGTTTTGATGTTGATACCCAGCCCATCAGAATTGTTAGTTAAGTTGTTTATCGACATGATGCCCATCCCTGTAGTTTCTTGAGTGGGTTCCAGATCCACCATTGATATTTCTTTGCCAATCTCATCCTCTATGGTCCCAAGAACCACTAACCCAGACTTTGCAGAAAGAGTGATTACATGGGCAACACATCCAATGAGGTGTTTGTCTGTCTTGAAATTTGGTACAAGCACTGTAAGAAAAACTCAATAAACTGACTTCAGTTGACATGCAACTTGCCTTTGTGCACAAAGGCAACTTGCATGTCAACTGCAGTCATTTGAGTGAGTTTTCTTTGCAGTGAAGGCTCTCAATCTTGTGTGCCATCTTACTGTTAGTGGATGCATTATCACCGGTGATTGTGTGGAGTTTTGGGAGGCAGTTGTATTTTTCAAGTACATTGTGGAAAAACTGGGCAAAGTTCTTGCCGCTATGATTGCCTACACAATGCAAAGGGTCAGTTTTTTCCTTTGGGGAAATAATTAGATAAAAAAAGAAAAACAAACAAAGGAAAAAGGAGAAACCTCAAACATAAGATATTGCTATCATTAAGTCTACCATTTGAAATTGATCATCAATGAAGTGGGCTGTTACAGCCATGAAGGCTGTGCAGTTTGGTGCAGTCCAAGAATCCTGTGTGAACGTGATTGAGTCTTGTTTGGCCAGTAGTTGAAGCTTGAATTTTTCCTGAGTTTGAAGATACATTTGAGAGAGGTGCATTGCTATGTTTTGTTGGGACAGATTATTTATCAAGGGGAAGCCTGCTTGTTAAGGAGGTGCATAAGATTTTGAAACAATTTCCTTTCAACAATCAAATACTAGAGACCTGCCTCTGCAATGAAGTAGCCTATCACGGTCCTGAGGGTATCACTGTTTAAAGCGACCTAAATAAAATGATCAAAAAAAAATTAGAAAGATGTATTGTATTTCTCAAAAAGCTTGGATTTTTTTTGTCTCAATAAAGTTTAGTTTTGTGTTTAAAATGGGTTTGTCTTTTACACCGTGAAAGATTTCTCCCTCATCTCTTGCTTTGCCGGTGGTACTTGTTTAAGTCAGTCCTTGGAAAAACTGACTTCATATTTGGAACCAGGACCCAGAGTTGGGCCTAGGACCAATCACTGGTGTTGCCCTCACCTGCACCCAGCCATGGTGGCAGCAGTACAATGGCACTGCTACGTTGCCGGACAGGGTGGTGGGTGACTTCAACCCCGTGAGACACTGGGGCAGAAACCCTTGGCAAATACAATGTATGTGATTGTAAATGCATATTCCGAGGAAGAAGAAAAAAAACCAAGCATTTGGAGAAAGAAAATATAAAATATATCATGAGATGAGCTGGAGCACTTACTTTTGGTTTAACCTTGCTAGACTTCATCCACACAGCCATGTCAGTTTGGCTTTGGTCAAGTTTTTGCTTTCCCTTTGGGTCCACTAATCTGTGGACCTTTTGAAGATGGTTGTGGAATTTTTCAGTACTTCCTGATCAATCCTTCTTGATTTTTGTGCCACGTGTGTTTCTCTTGAGAGTGACTTGGCATGCTGCGTAAATGCCATTGTCACATTCCTTGAAATGTGTCCACACCCAACTACATGTCTGAGGAGTGGACATGCTGGGTGGATTGGGATCATCTGGTTTGGCTGGTAATTCAACAATTTCAATATCAGGATTGGAATCCAAGGCTTGTGTATTGGTAACATGATTTTGGGATGAGGGCTTGTTTGTGGGGTGCTTGTGCTTCATTTGTAATGATTTGATGATTCAGATTTGAGTGGTAAGTAGGAGGGAGTGAAGGTGGTGGCAGGAGTAGGTGACTGCTGGGACTGATAACTTGATATCTGGGATAATATGATAGATCATAAAAAAAAATCCACCCATGCCAACCACCCGACACCCAGGTGGATTCGTATGTGGGAAAAGGATGGCTTGGACCACCCGTCCCGACCCCCGGGGTACAGCGTTAGTGGTACGCGCCCTAAAAAATCGATTTCATCGAAAAATAAAAAAAAAAGAAAACATCTGTCATGAACAAAGAAAGAAAAGATAAAAGTGTTTCAGAGAGGGTGCTGTTCAGTTGCGAATTGGCTTGGTACAAGATTGGCAGTTCTGAGAGGGGAGAAGAGGGTTTCTTGGACAAGTTACTTGGAAGGTTGAAGAAAAGCTGTGCAACCTGGTATAGAATGGCAGATGATGCTGAAGCTTGATTTCGTCGTGCTGAGGCATAATATCGCAAGAGGGATTTCGATTATGGTGTGCCCGTTACGGTGTGCGTGTCCGAGAAATTCTTGAAAGCTGCTTTGTGTAGATCCTGCCACATGTAACACCATTTACCAGATCCATTGATCAGTTCTTTCCAGTCACCCGCGGCGTTGCAATTATAGAAGAAAATCCAGTGGAGGTTCTTGAAGGTCTGGTAGATAGGCGCGAAATCTTTGACGTTTCTGCTCTCGTAAACATCTGAGACATCACTGGCCATGTCGTTGAGTTTCCTGTCGACTATCTCGATATTGAAGAATAGTTTACATAAACCATTCACGCCCAATTGGCTCATTGGAAATAAGGGCTCGCTGGTGGTGGGGTCGGATATCTTGTGTGCAAGAACACGATACACCTTCAAGAGTGTATAATAATCCTGAAGCTGTTTGATTCCAGCCTTAATAAGGCCTGTTTTACTCATCCAACGCACCTCGAAGTGGACTCTTTCGATTTCGAGATCTTGCTGTAATTCTTTGGCCTTCATAAATCTGACTACCGTGAGCTCCATCAGTTCGATCTTCTCCGCAAGTTGTTGCCACTTGGCTCGAACCACTTCGCTCGGATGCTGCAAGTCCCAAATTATCCCATCGATTGATTTCAATAGCTTCCGCAGAGAGCTTCCAAATGTTGTATTGATAGGCTGGGACTCTTGAGCTTCTAATGTGGCTAAATATTGTTTGAATAAGGTGATCGTACCGGATGCTATCTGACTAACCCTTCCACGAAGTTGTGGAAAGTGACATTTTTCCACAGTGATTTTCACATTTTGTGCATCTTCAGTGAACAATGGAGGTCTTGAAGTTGTCGATCCTAAGCGTTTGGGAGTGACATCCAGATAGGGCACCTCGACACTCCAATTCAATTTGGATATATCCTTAACTAGTCCTATCCAAGACACTTGCATGGCTCGGTCCTCTGGAAAGAGCGCTTCTTGTAACCGTGTTGGGTCTAGAGCTTGAGTCATTTCGATCAGACGGCGACGAATGCGAGGCAAAATTGCTACCTCCATAAAATGAGTGCGTTCTGTTTCTTGGGAATAGTAGTCACGCTCGCTCAGGAAAGGGCGTTCTCTAAGTTCGGGTATGGCTGTTGTGATGAGTTCCGCGTACAGGGCTTGTAATTCATGAGGGCATATTGAATCAGATAGTCAGATCGTGGGTTTGATCATCATCATGGGAAAAAAAAAACCTCACCCCGAATCAATGCTGTTTGTTTCCTACACTTTGTGTCGGATGCTTGTATTTGCAGTGCTTGAGATTTGATTAATGTTTCGCGGGCCAACTCAAGTTCCCGTTTGGCGTCCTCATCATTCCTTTGTTTGCCTTTGTCGACCATGGCGGAATACGTCTCGAACGATTGAGCTGGTTTATGAGTGCAAGTTGAAAGTTGCGAGCAGGATTAAAAAGCGAACAGTGGTTGATTAGAAACGGCAAGTAGACAAGATCCACGCCACTCACTGGTCAGCTCGGCACGGTTTCGTTACGGTCCCCAATTAGATTGAGGAAAGGATATCGGAACGCCGCCCGGCCGGCTGAGACGTGTAACCGGGCTCGCTACAGACATATGGGGCTGAGGCACATGAGTGCAAAAAGGAGCTAAAAAGCGTT
>SMGU01005817.1:0-18785 GCA_004348175.1 Puccinia novopanici
CTCACCAAAAATGCCAAACTTCGACAGCGAACTTGTTGACATAAAAATAAGTCACAAGTCGTCTCTACGGGAGGCGTCCCGCGGGGGCCGGCCCGACCACAACTAGGGTGGATTTGCGTTAGGTTAGGGGACTGGCGGGCATGAAGCGGACAGAATTCGATATTTCCCCAGGGAATTCGTTTTTTATTCTCCACTGGAAAACACCCTGACAGCTGGCCGCGGTGTACGGAATATGAGCCTCATCGTCTTCTACCGCATAGCTGACGTTTTCTTCATTTGATTTCCTTACCAATGACGTAAGTATTTATGTTGACTTACATGATGAATGGATGTGACGTCATTTCTATTTTTCATCTGCTTCATCTGATGAGAGCACGGAGGCGCAGTTGTTCTTCTAATCTCACTTTCTCTTCAAGAAAATCAAATCCTTTACATAAAAAAGAAATGAAGAAAACCGGCGCGTTACAATATCCTTCTATACTATTCGCTTGATGAGGGTAGCGAAGAAGTCATGCCTATAGAACACTGACCGAATTGGCAGGTTCGCATCCTGGTATCAGAAATGTGATACGCAAGACAAGGCGCGAAAGTGCGCAAACTTTTGGGGCTTTCGGAAGAAGGTCGCAGGATGCATGAGGAGGATTTTGTGCTGGAGTTTCTGCTGCCACGGGGCGTAGCATCGGCGACATCTTGCACCCCTAATGTGAGGGACATTTTCACTACGATTCAACCTGACTAGGCAGTGGATTTTTCAACAAGGCCGCGCCAATAGGAAGATAGTTCCTGGGGCTGGGTAGTCACCGGAGTTGTGAACATGTTATCCTCTTGCGCGCAGGTCGGTCGCTCAGGGACACTTCTGGAAGGGGTAGCTCTGTACTGACATATCGGTCATCCTTAAACACTTTCTAGTGCGTCACGAGAACTCCATCCAGCCATGAATGCGTGACAGAATAGTTCCCTTTAAGAGAACCCGGACCGCAGTCTTCCTGTTCGGCTCTTCTCAGCCAGAAAATCTACCACATCTCCGTTTACATCAGAAGACTCTTATCTGAAGACGAGTATATATTAGCCTGCCCTCCTCAGCTATTTGGCGCCATCTCACTTCATCACACCTTGTACATTCTTCGAGGTCCTCTTGCCACATTCAAGTTAAGAACTCGCACTACACATTCAGCTCCCTTAAGCAACTAGACACCTTGGGTTTTCATCCCCGACCAGATCACTGCGACTTCCACAATACCCACCTGCTCTCTCACCCTTCCCTCTGCCTAGGCGTACCATCCGCTCATATTTCGGGGGGAAATGGCTATCATGGCACCCAAGACAACTGCCGATACTCACTTGAGTAAGTCCGTGATTGCTGGTCACATTTCAGTGCCTCTTGACTAATGGGTAGTACATGAATTTTAGGTGTTAGTTTCATCGTCATCGCCTCCACCGCCATTCTCCACCTTGCCTATCCGCATCTTTCGCTTGAACCCCAACGTTCCAACTCGACAGACGAGCTGTCGTTTCCATTCATTCAACTGAATAAAGTGCTCCCCAAATTGATCCACTTATCTTATTTCGACCCTCAAACTGCTAAATATCATAAAGGCTTGGACGACCTCTATTTCATTGGCTTCTGGATAGTAATCTGGCTAAGCTTAAGAGAAATCCTCATGAAGCTCTTTTTCCATCCGCTGGGATCCAGCATGGGTCTTGGCAAGAGCAAGTGCCAGCGCTTTTCAGAGCAAGGCTGGACTTTAGTGTACTGCAGCATCTTCTGGTGCATGGGCATTGTAGGCTGGAGCCTCACAATTCCAACCTCTGTTGCAAGTTCTCTCATTGACTTGAATGACTTATGCCTTTCGTCTCCCAGAAAATACTCAGCGCGTACCCGCACCCGATTCTCTCCTTGAACATACGACAATACTGGCAAGGTTACCCTCAAACCTCTTTGGAAGACCTGAGCAAGTTTTACTATCTCTCTCAGATCGCATTCTGGTTCCAACAAATTATTGTCATTCAAGTCGAAAAGCGTCGTAAAGACTACCATCAAATGTTCACACGTCAGTTTCAGGCCTGCTGAGCTTCATCACTCCGAGTGTGTATGTACTCATTCTTCTTTTTCCAAACATCCGATCTTGTTCTCTTCCACGAGATACAGATCACATTGTCACAGTAGTTCTGGTATGTGGGAGCTATGCCACCAACTTTACCGGCATAGGAACGGCGGTCCATACAACAATGGACTTATCGGATATCTTCTTGGCTGTAAGTCCTCTCTTAGTCTATCTAATAAAGCTTTATTACCATCTGGCTAAAAACCACTTCGCGATAAAACGATTAAATCTCCGGATTGCTCCTCGGCTCAGTTTGCTAAAATGCTCAACTACTTACAAGTCGGGCTTATCGGAGATGCCACCTTCTTGGTCTTTGTCGTTTCTTGGGTATACACGCGACACTACATCCTCATCCGAATCATCTTCTCCATATACAAATATATACCTCAAGATATTCAGTTCATTTGGGATCCTAGCAGAGGCCACATTGCAAGCCGCTCGCTATTCTATTCATTCTTAGGACTCTTGACCTCCCTGGAAATAATCTTAATTATTTGGCTATACATGATAATGAAAGTACTGTGGAAAGTGGTTAGAGGACAGCCTCCGGAGGACACACGGTCGGACTCAGAGTCAGTATAATGCTATCATTCTAATCTGAAGAATATCCATGCTGATATACCCATCTAATTTTGAGTAGGGATACTGACGAGGACGTGAAGGAAAGAAAAGGGAAATACTCCAAACGTCGCCCATCTGAAAAGCAACCGTTATTGAAGACGGTCAAGACACCTGAGCGATCGTACCGGACAAGTACTAGATCGCAGCGCCGAAATTAGAACACCGATCGACTTCAGACTTTCTTTTTTTTTTTTTATGCATACATCTGTTCGCATTGCAATTTTTTTTTCCTCTCTTCAGGTGTAAAAATCCATGTCCATAGGAATTTTGTATAGTATGTTAGTTTATTGATGCGGGATTTTCAGCTTTGTACCTTTGTAAAAATCAACGGAGCCGAGGAAACTATAACAACATAACTAACATGAAAGTACTACGATATTGATGAATGCAAAAAAAGAAAAAAAAAAAAAATGAAATGAAATGAAAGTGCACAACACTATAACTTCACGATTACAAGAGGGAAGGTACTTTAACTTGATGAACACGTAGAAAGGAGGAACAATATATTAGCAGAGAAAGAGATAGAAAACGAAGCAAGCCTCAAGATTTAAATGAAATCTTAGAAATGTAAAAAACTTTGGTCTCGCAAAAGGCTTAAAAAATCAAGCGCTGGTAGTACTGACTACCGGCGGAAAAAAAAATCAAACACCAACTGAACGTTGCATTTGACCTTGAGCGCATAATCAACTTCGATAGTTTCTTCCTGTTGTCGAGTAATGTGAAAATATGTGCGCCGAGAACGAAAGCCCACTTGGGCACCCGACATTGGTGAAAAATGTAGTCATGAAAAGCGCGGTAGTTACTTTGTCGATTCTGTATGGGTGGTCAATCGTCGGTGCTCGTCGCAAGGCTAGCCAATGATTGATGCCTGTCTCATCAGTGTTTTCACGACACACTTGGCTGCACAAGTTGCTCTCAAGACTTGCTCGAGTTAGTAGACTCGCTCGATATCTGGATCAGTGCATTAGCGGAAGTCCTAGAAGCATGCAAGCGAGGCAGACTTGCTTCCACGCAACCCGGCATCCCTGTTGTTTGACGGCAACGAGGCGACCAAATGACGTTCATCAATAGTTGTGAGGGCTCCGATCTTTCATGTCAATTGAGAGTCTGCTCCGCTGATAGACCATTATATAAAATCGTCTTTCCTGTGCTCGACAGAAGTTGGGAATGGCCAGATCAAAGTTTTACGTGCGTAGCATGCTTCATTCAGCTTTGATGAAGACCCAACCAATTAATGGAAAAATCATTTAGTAACCTGATGGAATGGCGCTGTGGTTCCTGATATATGACAACCGGGATGTAATCAGCATACTCACAACCGCTGATGAATTTCTTTAGCTGCGCTCTCGTACCACCAATAACATATAAATAGGCCGCACTTGATGAGAAGTTGTCGCTTGAAAACGTGTCGTGCCAGAAATATCACCTATCCTCCACTTTCTGATCAAGGACTCAAGCATTGAATTTATTGCCTGCACCTCTTCGTTCTTCCCAGCAGTTTACACGGCACAAGTAAGAAATCCGAACAACACGCTCATCAAATATCTCCCATGAGAAGATGATGCTTTCATCAATGTCGCTCTTCGTTTCCATCGTCTGGTTTTGCCAGTTGGCGGCCTCTAGCAGCATAATTCACACTGTCTCGAGCGAAGCGACTACTCACAAGCTGACAAAACGAGCTAGGCTTGTCTTACAGTCATACGCCCAATTCCAGGTACTAATTGCCTTCCTTTCTTACATGATTAATGATTATTTTTACTTTGGAGATCAGAAGCACTACGAAAGAGTGCTTGCACTTTCATCAACCCGTTTAACTTGACACTTGCCACCGCGCAGCTGATGAATTACGGACTGATTGATTTGTTTTGATGATAGATCTCAGACGGGATTTCAGGTGATTGCGCAAGGAAGGCTGAAACAGTTTTCTTGAGACCATACGGCTTGAGTCAAGCTACTTTGATCAGACCAAACCCCATCAGAGTTACGATCGATCAGTCTGATCTTCAAGTTTGCAACCAGATGGCTAAGCTGGCTGTTGATGCTGAAACCAGCTTCAATCAAGCAATCACCGTGAGTCTCTCACAAACATAAGGATTAGTATTTGAAATCTCAGTTACTTCTCTCCATTGCACTCTTGCCACAAACAGAATGCTGGAGGAACAAAGACCCTCCTAGGGCAAGAGCTTCAAAATGGAAAGGTAATTGCAATTTAACTTCTGCATCGGAGTTTTCTGTTCAAAGAGTAAAACTTGATGAATCAAAAAATTCAACTTATTTCAGGTTTGCAACAAGGTACTCAAGCAAACTGGTAGGTCCTGACTCATCCTTTGATTGACCAGTTTACAATTCCATTTTGAGGGAAATACATTCTAAAATTTTCTTTTCAACTCCCTTAATAATCATACTTTGAAGGTCAAGTTCTATGTCTCCAGGTAAGTCTAGTGTGCTCAATTATGGACATGACAGATTATATATGAGAGTTTCTTGAAGATAAAATTATTATTGACAATAAATCTAATAATATGATTCTGTCAACAGATGCAATTAATTTTAAAGAGAGATGCTGGAGCCCAGCTGAAGCTCACTCAACAAATACCCAAGTTTGTCTTCTATTTCAGAATACTCTTTTCATGCAGGGATTGAAACTTCTGAAAGCTAATTACATTTCTTTTATCTCTAGACTTCGAGCTGATATATCTCAAGACAGGTCCTCTAGGGGGCAGAAACAGAGGTCATTCCTTAACACTAGAGCTTTTTGAAGGATTCAATGGTTATTTTTTAATTTATAGCCACATGATATATCTATTCCATCTTGATTTCTGAAAATGAATCCATGAGAAGTTGGCTTTTTTCTATTTTTAACATTTTTTTCCTCCTGCCTTTCATTCTCAATAACAAATTTTTAGTTGAATTGAATTTTCATGTCCTGATTTTCATTTCCATCCTTTCATGAATTTTTAGTCTTTATTAAAACTTTATTTTACTCTTTCATCAGAGTATCACACATTGAAATGACATTAGTATTTTTTATCAATTACTATCAAATGACAGAATTAATTCATCAAAATAAAGAAATATAAAAATATAAAAAAAAGCAGATTCAAACTGAAATCTAAATGAGTGTAAAAAAATCTTATATTGAGTGATATTTCAACAACTTTCATGAAATAAATTGGTGATGGGATAGATATCACCTTAGCAGGTGTTTTTCATTCATTTTCAATTGAACCAGAGGATATTGTGGGCACTGGGGGATTATCTTTTAACTAGGAATGGAGCCCAGGGGTAAAATATTGAAGAGGAATTACTCACTGTTGGATGTGTAGTACAAATCCTTCACACAAGGAACAAAATGGATGGAAATTTTTTTTCTAAGTGGTGTTGTTGCAAATGCAAGGATGACTTTTAACTAGCACCTTGGAGAAAAAAATCAAAAGAAAGGGAGGTACAAATCCCAGTAATCTTTTTTGGGAGTAGTTGCTCAAATACTGCCCACATCCAGCTCCCATTTTGGAGTCAGAAGCCATGAGAAAAAAAATGATTAATAGGAGTCAGAACTCCCATTCTGTGTTGAACTGTGGGATTTTGAAGCTAAATCCTGACACATGGTGGGTTGCAGGTGTCATGCCACCCAATTTCAAAGTTTTGAGTTGGCTCCCACCCATTTTTCTTTCCTTTTTTCAACTAGAACTGACAACTACAACCTCACACCACACCACACACCACACCACCAACCAAACACTACTAAAACAGAAAACCAGCCAAAAAAAAAACACATATCATCCAAAAGTGCCACAGGGAATCGAAAAAACCCCAAAGCTCCCCCCAAACAAAAACAACTCAAAACTACCAAAAAAAAACCCAAGTCCCTACCCAATCCTCCTAAATCACCAATCCTCAGCCCAAACTTTAAAAACCTCCGAAAAAATGCTATAATTAGTTACCCAATGTCCAGACCCTTAAAAGAGACCTCCTCTCCAAACAATCAAACCACCAAAAACCCCCCAGAAGATCCCAAATCCACCCCCATGATCCCCTGCAGCCCCTACGAGCTCCCAAGCCCCTAAGATTCCCAAGATGCCACAATTTATCCAATGATCCTCAAACTCACTCAAGAATACATCAAGAATAGACCAAAAAATTCTGAAAAAGAAGAAATCAAGACAAAAAATTTAAAATGAATAGGATACTTCTAAGACCCAGACACCCTGAGAGCCACAATTACCTTTCTGAGAATAATCCTGAGCCCCATCAAGAAACCAATCTATCAGAAAATCAAAAACTTCAATCAGTCCAAAATGAAAAAAAAAAAATTGAAGAATGCTTTCTCTGTTTCTCCTTATTTTTAAAAGAAATCCACCACTGGAATTTCTCTCTCTCAAATCCCAATAAAAATAATCAAAACTCTCTAGACCCCAATGCCCAAAATGTGAACAGAATACTAAATGAAGACATCTATGAAGAAATGAAGAAGTTCAGTGAAGCTGGACTGAAGCCCTCTGCAATTCTGGAAGAAATCAAGGTCACATGCTTCTGTAATTTAATAGACATGTTATTAGTACTCTGGTTATTTTGTTTAAGTTGCTTTTAATTGTTGCCTTGATGGAAGCTTGTATGAAGGAGTTTGATTATGATGATACCTTCCAAGTTTGACCATAGTTTATTTTGGTGGAGAATTCATTGGTATCATTTGCTTCATTGAATTATCCATTTTTTGTATGAAATTTATTGTATTATTTCTATTTTGATATTTTTGCACTATTTAAGCTTGTCTCTGAATAGTAGAAAGCTGAAAAACTGAGAATGGAGTTTAATATTATTATTTGATGTTTTAGGATGAGGGAAAGAAATTAATGGAGTTCAGGATTGAGTTGAACAAAGAAGAAATTCAACAGAGAGTATGAATATTTAACTTGTTGATTGATCCAATGTTAGTTTCTAAAATACGATGTGCTCACCTGAATCTCTCTTGGAGGAATACTCTTCATGTGATTTTAACAGATTTGGAGTTTCCTCTGATGTTTTTTTGCTCTTGGGTTTGATTTTGTTAGATTTTGAAGCCTTTCTTTTTACTTTCAAAGTGCCTTTGGGAGTCTCCTCTTCAGGGGATTCATCTTGAGATGCTTCATCCAATGAACTCTCTGAGTGGATGAGTTGGGCTAACATTTGATTGTTTTTTTTTTTTGCTTCTTTTTCTTCTTTTTGGTACCTTGAATCACATCAGAGGGCAAGATTTCAGGGGAGCTGGAATGGTTTTCTTCTTCCAGTATAATGGATTCATCCCTTCAACACTCAGCAAAAGGTCTTCACTGACACTCTTGAGTTTTACAAAGGTTGGCACTGCCACTTGAACTCATTAAAATTCCTACAATTTTCTGTTAGTTGTGGTGGTTTTGATTGTAGTGCAGCATAGCTGGAGATCAGTTAAGCTACTTTTTAGCTTGTGAGTAGCTATGCTATTTTTCAGCTGAAATTCTGTTAGCTGAAAAATAAATTATGCTGCTGGGAAGTGTAACTTACTTTACAACTCACTACAAAAAATTGTGAGAAAACCCCCTGCTACACTAGTTGTTAGTTTAGTGGCCTGAGAATAACACTAAATCTATCCAAATCTTGATGGGTAAATTTTGTGGCTACACTAACAGGTAGTGGTCAAAAAGCATAGTTTAGCATAGCAGTGCACCATTGGTCTAGGCTTATCCTCCCATCCATCCTCCCCCCTCCTCTCACCATTACTATCCCCTCCTTCTGCTCCTCCAACACTGTAGCACATAGTCACTGTCCACTGTATGTAATACTACATAATGCAATCCTCCTCTTGTAATGAATGTCTTGTACATCCCTTCCACTATAGCCTGTCTAAGGGTGTAACCTGGGGCTTTGGGGGTTTGAGGGTCATCCCGAGGCCCAACACCCGGGGTTCAGGGCTCAGACCCTGAAACCCCGGGTTTACAGATGATATTTTTCTTTTACTTTCCGGCAAAATATCAAGGGCCGGATATGTTGATATCATAAACATCATATAATACCTTTGATCGATTATGAAGCGCAGCCGTCCGCCTTGTCCTCCAAAACCATCCACATCCGCTCCCAAATCATCCACTTTGGCTACAAAATCCTCCGAGATCATTGAGGTGGATTACTCCAATACCAACGGCAACGATCAGTCCGAGGCCCACCCCAATCCCCAGATGAGTATTGCTACAATGTGAGCACACTTGATGCCAAGATCAAGGATCTTCTAGCTACAAGTTCCACAAGGTTTTGAGTAAAACTCAGAAAAAATATATTTTAAGTTTTGGAAGTTTTGGTTAATTTTAAAAGGGTTTATTAATTTTTATAATAAAAGAAATGGCCAAAAAATAGCCAAAAAGTAGGAAAACACAGAGGGGCCTGCAAGCAGGGGTGTTTAAGGTGCCCTCTGGGGTCAAGACCTGGGTTACAGGGGTGTTTTGACGAAGCTGGCCTGTAGAACAGGGTTTTTAAATGCCCAGGGGATAATTAAGGATTAAAGGGTGTAGGAATTATGATATATAATAATTCCTACAGGATTAATCCTAGCAAAAAAGGGCCAGATGGTGGACAAGGTGGTTGAAGGAGCTTTTGTGAAGAAGAGAGAAAGGGCTGGGACTCACTGATGAAGCTTATAAGGCTGGACACTGGTTGTGGCAACTGGTGGCAAGTACTGAATAAGCTGTAGGCTGGAATGAGCTGGGGAATCCTTCAAAGGGAGAAAGGGGAGCTCTTTTAAGGCTGTTCTGATGCCTTTGGGACAAATCAGAGTCCCCTCAAAGTGTTTGGACCTGCTACAGTACCATCAGGTCTGTAATTAGACAGTAGTAATACTCAATATTGACTAAATAGAGTCACATGGTGTCACATGCTGTGGCTTCACACAATGTGGTTGGATACCACTGTTCTGGGGTCTTTGGGACGAAGCCAGAGTCCCCTCAGACTGTTTGGACTAGTTACTGTAATTTAGTGGCTGTAACTAGTACACAAATGTGGCTAAAATAGTACCATATGGTGTGTCACATGTTGTGGCTTGTCACACCATATGGTTATTTGTACTAAGAGGCTTGTTACTAGTCTGGAAAGTTGTTATGGAACTATTGGGCGCTTCCATGTGCTCATAGCTGGTACAGAACTAGTGTAGCATTCATATTTGTACTTGTTGTGGCACATTTGGCACACTTGGAGACATGTAGTAACTATGTAGAAGATGCTACAAGTTTCTAAGGCTTGTAATCAAGTTTCCTGTGTATTTTATTTCGTGTCTGAAGGTATTTCACATGTCTGTGTAATTTTGTAGCTTTGTTGTGACATATCTGAGTAGATAATTATTTTATTAGGTAGTCTTTCTTGTTATACTAAAGTAGGTGAAGGGTCAATCTTATGGTTATGTGTGTAGTGAGTGACCCTAGGTTATTTTATGCGTAGAATTCATTGGTGCAATAATATTTGATGATTTATTGCAACAGCTATGAGTTTTGTTAGAATATTAGTTTATTATTTCAACAAGAGAATACTATGTTGGCTTGCTCTACATAGTAGCAAGCTGACATACAAAATAAAAAGAAAAAAGGCTTGAATGACTTCCAAAACATTGTAAATACTTTGTTTTAGTACTTTTAGTACTTAATAACAGGTCGTGTTTGATTTCTTTCAGTTGTGTTGATCACGTTTTAGTACTATACCAAGTATTTACAATTTCCATCCGCCTTGTCCTCCAAAACCATCCACATCCGCTCCCAAATCATCCACTTTGGCTACAAAATCCTCCGAGATCATTGAGATGGATCACTCCAATACCAACAGCGACAATCAGTCCGAGGCCCACCCCAATCCCCAGATGAGTATTGCTACAAAATAAAAAGAAAAAGGCTTGAATGACTTCCAAAACATTTTAAATACTTGGTATAGTACTAAAACGTGATCAACATGACTGAAAGAAATCAAACACGACCTGTTATTAAGTACTAAAAGTACTAAAACACAAGAAAAAAAAAATTGTGACCCACTGCCCTCAAACCCCGGGGATTCGGGGTTTGTCAGAGGGCTGACCTGAGAACCGACCCCGGGTATCAATACCTGGGGTCAGACCCCGGGAATTCGGGACGGTTTCCACCCTTAAGCCTGTCCATTGTATGTACTACTAAATAATAAAATTCCTCCTCTTGTAAGAAATGCCTTGCAATCCCTTCCACTATAGCCTGTCTACTGTATGTAATACTACATAATACACTCCTCCTCTTGTAATGAATGTCTTGTACATTCCTTCCACTGTAGCTTGTCCACTGTATGTAATACTACATAATAAATTCCTCCTCTTGTAATGAATTTCTTGTGCATGTAACTATGCTATCACAATACCTCTGCAATGTGCTTTTGGCTTTTCAACACCAATGGAACACCACACTGCTCTGCTCCTACAGTCTTTGCAACTGACCTGAGGTCTCACAGACTGTCTGTTGCATTAAAAGCCACATAAATTTAATGATTTATGGTATTCATAATTTGCCATAAAAACATAAAGCCTTGTGACATAAAATCTTTGACATTATGTCATTATGTCACCCCCAAACCCCCTGAGCCCCCTACACCTTGAGACATGATGAATCAGTTGTAGCGGGGGAGAGTAGGGGAGGGGTGTTCAATATTCAGCCACTGACATAATGGCATAAAATCATAATCTCTGCAAAAAGTTGGTTTATGATTTTATGTCACAAGGCTTTATGTTTTTATGGCCAAATTTTGAATACTATAATTTCAAATTTTCCATGAAAGGGTCTTATTTTTCATGCAGGTTGCTGAGATTAGTTAGAGTTGCCCACCTGGGCTAGGCTGTGGATCCAGCAGTAAATTTGCCTCTGAACCCTAGTTCTCATTAACAGTAACACCTTAAAATGGTAACATGGGTCCCCCTGGCCACATACCTGGTTTTGCAATGGACTGGGACAGCAGTGCACAATGTTGGTGAGGGGAAAGATTGTCCATGGCAACATGAGAGAGAAAGAAACAAAATGAGAAAGAAGAGAAGAGAGAAGAAGAGATAGAATAGAGAGACTGACCTGGGACAGCAGTGCATGATGTGAGTCAATGGAAGGATGAGAAAAGGGTCCTTCCTAGCTGCTGGCCCAGACTATATAGTGAGATGAGCTAGACAAGATGTCACAGGTATGTGATATGGAGATGACAGATGGAAGCAGAAAAACATATGAGAATGAAAAGTCTCAACAGGACTTCTCAACGCAGCCAAAGCACTGTGTCTCACAATTCTAGCTGTGATACTGGTCAGGTCTCCAGAAGTGCGTATCAGAAGAGTTCAGATCTAACAAGCACCAACGTTGGGAGCTGATAGTATGCTCATGCCGGTTGATTTTGTCTGATTACTCTTTTGATGTTCAATTTTGACTCTACTGCATCTTGTAGCTGACATGACTGGTTTGATCGTTGAGTTTGCTGGTGATCAGCTTGGATCCCGACACATCCAATCCAAATTGGATACCGCTACTGCCAAGAGAAGAACATTGTGTTTGAGGAGATTTAATACCCTCACGGGTTGCAGTTGTCGATGGACATCTTTGCCAAGTAAGCTGTCATTGTCTGTCATCTCGCTCTGACGGAATGACTCTGACTTATCACCTTTCCTCTCCATGAGCCACGTTGTTCAAAGGTTTTTTGAACAAGGAAGCGAGGCCCAGAAGGCCAAATTGGCCGAATCTTTAAGAGGCCACCTTCTGCAATTGTCCTTAAAGATGTATGGCTGTCGTGGCATCCGGAAGGTGAGCTTGCTTCCTATGTGCTTCACCTGCGGTGTGGGTCAGCTAATTGCTATGGTTCACTCTTATAGGCCTTGGAGTTCATTCAAGTCGCCCAGCAACACCTACTCATCGAGGAGCTGGAAGGCGAAGTAATTCAATGCGCCAAAGATTAAAACGCCAACCACGTCCTTCAGAGATCTTTGGAGCGCATCGATTGGAATGTGAATCTGTTCATTAGTCAAACCTTCACTGGTCAAGCCTTTGCTCTTGCTACTCCCCTACGGCTGCAGAGTTTTGCAAAAGGTTTTTGAGCACCATATACTCTCCATCCCCATTCTGATATTTTATCCGATTCCATCATATCTTTATTTTATGTGGTGATGGAACTCAACGAGGAATATCATTCGGGTTCGTTTCTTTTGCCTGCGCCTGTCTCGCCATTGCCTGTAATCATCAGGTAGGGAAGAATCTTTCTGCGTACGACACACTGCCTGAGTCTGGTGCGAAGTGACCCATTTCGATTGCACTTAGCTGTCCCTTCATGGTCACTCATGTCGCATCCCCATGAGGTTTGAGTCCTTGCGACGAGGCCTTGCGACGCGTTATGACCACCCGGAGGTGGCGTTGTGATTCCAAGACATCAAACAGTCACCCGGGATGACAAAGTGACATGTTTTGCGGCTGACACGCACGCTCTCATGACATACGTGCCTGTACAAGAACCTCGCAAGCGTGGGATAGCCAAGTTGTGCCTACATTTTAGGCTATTTAGGAAGTGGTTTGTGTCGGAGAAAGGATTAGGGGTGATCGGAACTCCAAAATCCAATGGTGAGTTGATCCCTAATGCCAATCCAGTTCATGACGTACCATCTTACGAGCGAACTTGATTTTGTTAGAAAACGATGCATCTGATGACGGCTTGCCTCATGCCATGTCTTATGAGGATTTTCCGCGTTGGCTCGACGGAAGTACTGGAGCTTCCGACGTGGGGTGATTGGGCGCCGGAGGAGTGGATTGACGAGTGGTACAATAACGATGCGGCGACGGCCATGCTAGAGAATCCCAGTCCTCCCCATTCTCAAGCTCCTCCTGGTCTCGAAGCCCACAAGGCTCAAACCAACCATGGGCTGGCGAGAAATACCCACGCGCTGGTTGGAGACGAGCCTTTTCCCTGGGATCTTCGAGCAACCACCCATCCGCGGCCCAAGGGCTCCAACAGCCAGGTCCCAGTTGAGCACCCTTTTCCTCTGTGGGCCGGAGCTCAACAGCCATCGGTCGCCCTCAGTTCACGTCCGATAGCAGCCATACAAGTCCCGCCAGTCTCCCTCCAAACGCTTTTCCCTTCTCCGACAATCCCCATCCGCATGAGTCATCGGCCGCACAGGAAGAGCACCACACTTCCAGGGCCAATAGTCATGATTTCCCCATAGGCCATTCTGCAGCCGAACCGATGAGCTCCCATCTTCCTATTCCGTATCCACCTGCCCAAGCTGTTCCAGAGATACAAACCACACACCCCCAAGACGCCGGGCTGGACACCACGAGGAGTAACCCCACCGGACTGTTTGGACACGAGCAAAATCTCTGGGATCTTCAAACAATCACCAGCCAGTTAGTTGACCGATGGCCCCAACAGTCACCTTACCTCCCTGTCGCCTTCTTCCGCCCGTCTATTACAAACTTGGCTAGTGACTTTTCACATCTTTTTCACGTACCCGAGACTTCACAGCAGTCGTCCTTCAAGACTAGAATTCTTCGATCTAGGCAGAGAACCCGTCAGAGAATTTCCAAGCTCAAAGCTTCCACCAAACCTCGCAAAAACAGCCTCGCCGCGCAAAGAAGATCTCTACTAAACATTCTTCCGGCGTCTCTCAGACGACTGGCTTGATTTCTCTGCCCTCAGATACCACACTGTATACTCGCCTGGCAAATCTCTTCTTTTGCCTGCAGAGAAAATTAATGAACCCACCCCTCATCTTGACCCGTTGGAATTTCACATGTCTCTGTTTGAGAACAACAGTCCCAAGAAGTTATCGAACGTGCTAAGAGAGGATTATTCCAACATCAAATTGACCAACTTCCCGAAAGGTTACTGATCATCTGGGAGGGCCAATTTCAAGACACATATCTGGACTATCTCGGTCAGAAAGACTCCGTTCAATCCTCTTTAAAATCAAAAAAGTGACAGACCAGCTGGAGAAAATCTTAATAGAAAAACTGTCTGAGTTCTATGGAGATAGGAAAATCTGGTATCGTCGATGGCGCATGATCACTTCGTTCGATTTTGAGAAAGATCCCCTCTTCCCCACTCTGTCAGTGACGAAATGGCAAAGTTTGTCAAGTGCATCTTCCCTATGTACTTGCTCTACGTTGAGATTATTTGCTCAATTGTCCCAAGAGATTCTACGACAAGCAGGGACCTCAAGACAGAACTCAAGTCAGCTCAAGAATTGTTTGACAACTTATCCACTCATCCCAGCAAGTTGCTCCAGAGGCGGTTGGTCAAAAATCCCAAAGATGTTTGGAGACGGTGCATCTCGCGTATTCTCTGGACATATTTGGCACACTGGATGCGCAATGAGAGACCTGGGGTTTTCAGAATGAATTATGGATTTGACGATGTTGTGAATTGCACAAAAGCCTTCTTCAATAGAGCTTTTGCTTTCTCGTATTCTGCTCTTGCCCGCAAGTACATTTGTAAATAGAAGATTTGACTTGGATGATATCCCAGATGTAGGCCATATGAATCAAATAATGTTTAGGAATCTTGAAAAAGCAAACCTCCCAATTTTATCCCTTCTTTTCTGCTCATGAGTTTTTCATGCAGTTAACAATTTAAAATTACACACCATTGTAATATTCAAGCAACAATTATAAGCAGCTTTTTTAATTTTTTTCCAACCACTTTTGAAACCTATTTTTAATACAATTATTTACAAAAATGTATTACACTTCAAAGATTCTTCATTTTTTCCTGGGTATATTGATCAAAAGGACATAAGGTATATTGATCATTTTTATCATCATTCTCTAGTTTATTCATTATTTAATATTACCATCATATTAGATGTTTCTTTCTATTCCTACAAAAAACAATATTATGGAATCTATCTAGACCTAAAACAAGCCACAGCTAGCTTCTATCTTTTACTACTACCGCAGTTCATGTCACAAATTGAATTTCTATGGAAACTTCCCCAGCTTTGAATTGAATCCAATCACACTGAAAGAGAATCTCAATCTCATGAAAAGTCCTTGTGGTACTTGGGGTTAAATTTTAGCAGAGAAACTTGCAGACCCCCTCCTCCCAGAAGTAATTAGACACTGATCTATATAAACCTACTCCAATAGGCAGAGATCTGTTTGAAATGGTTGTAGGAAACAGGTAGGTTGATTGGCACAAGGGTTTTATGCCAAGAAATAAATTCCTAGAAACTTAATTTTCAGGCCCAGTGTGCAAGTGTTTGAAAATTGATTCAATTCAACCATGTGAAATCTTTGAGCCATTCTTAAAACTTACAGTGCACACAGAAATAAAAAATCACTCAACTGTCTGCAGTTGACATGCAAGTTGCCTTTGTGCAGCAACTTGCATTTCAACTGCAGCAGTTGATTGAGTTTTTCTTGCAGTAGCAGTTGTTTTTGCTAGCATGAAAAAGTGAGTAGATCTTTTTTATAATTGTATATTTCTTCAGGAATCTTTCTTGAGAGGTGATAGGCACATATTTAGAAACAATACTTGCCTTTCATGGAGTAGTAGTTGTTTGATGGGACCCAAACTTTGTTTTGATGAGGATTTTTTTATTAATTTTCTGAATTAAATCCTTGATTAAATGGTTCTCAAGCGCATACACAAGGGTCTGTTGTTTCTTTTTGCCATAAACAGGATTGGATCAAGATAGGATTGGAATTTAGCCACAAAGGCCTCCAACAATGCTGGTAGGTGACATACTTCTAGGAGAGATTTAAGATTCCCTGCATCAAAAATATGTTGAGGAAATTATTCCATCTTGCCTAAAAATACCAGAAATCATTATCAACTGAGAAATGACAAGTAGACCTCACTGTACCTAATCAATTGTTATCACATGCCTTGAGGATCCGGCCCATGGCTTGCTCCATAGGGAATGATCAGTATAACCAAGTAGGTCAAAAACTCTCAATAAAATGTTCCAGATGCATTGCCATGTGATTATTAGTTTCAAGATTTACATCCTCAAAAATCACAAGACAGCTTTTAGAAAATAAATTTATGTGATGATAATATTAATGTATCTTTTCAGTGCTTGTGGAACATTTAAAAGCTATGTTGATGAGAAATACAAGGTGTGAAAATTCATGTAATTGGAACCTGATAGTTGGTAGAGAATTGCTCCAGTACAATGTTGGGATGAGGGTAGCTGGACAGTAAAAGGGTTGTGCCATTTTTCTGCCTTCAATCATCCAACCAATGATTTTCCAAGGAAAAGTACTGAATATTTAATCCATATTGGCATTTGAACACAAGAAAGCATTTTGTTGATGAATCTCAAAGTGTGAAAGTTGAGAATGACTTCAAAGACAGCAGTCCAATGGCCATCCCATCAATCATCATCAGCAGTCAGATCAAAAGTCAAATTTTTAAGGTTGGTCTCAGAGTAGATGGGAAATTGAGGATTGTATTATTAGTAGGGTTTTGAGATCAGTATGTACTAGAAAGATCATCTGCATTGGAATTCTGAATGTTTCATGATACATGTTATGATGCATAAACCAGAATTTAAGACAGTGCCACTCCAACAATCATAGAAGAGGATTTTCCATGAATTGAAGAAATGATACTCAATTATATTCCAGTATTCTATTTTGAGTAGAGCTGAGTATCAAGCACTATTGGGAGAAATGAGTTTTTCTAAATATTTTATGGTCTGGTGTGATGGTATTTTGTGTCTGCTAGTTTATGATTCTCTAGAGGATGCTTGGGCCAGGTAGTAGGATTAATATATCTGATATAATTTCTTTGCCATGACCAATATTAACACAGAATGTTGGTGTCAGAACTAGCAAACCCCAACATGCAACACAAGGCAGGTAAATCAGCAAAAAATAATAATATGGCAGCAAATTTCAAACAAAGAGGTTGCATTACCATACATGATGTGTCCCAAGTAGTTAAATTACTCATTCAAAGTTTAAATTTAACTGAACACTTTCCCCAGGATCACTACCCAAATTTATTTCCTTTTAATTAAAAAATCAATAAGGAAAAACCCCAGTCTTAAGGCAATGTTGCCGAGGAGGGTCTGGGCCATGATGACAACTTACAGACAAATCCTGGTCATATATATCTAAAAGGGCCATCATTTCTTTCATTTTTCTCATCAAAATATTATTTAATTTTGAATTTGGTCTAGCATTTTGTATGTGGTGTGAAGCCAGCCTCACTCTCCCTTTCCCAGAAAACAGCTTTAGGCTTCCAAACCTCTATTTCTCTTCTTGAAAGCCGCTCTTGGCTACTTATCTATTTTTTGTGTCCATTATTCTTATGAGCAGCCACTCTTTGCTATCCACATGTATTACTTAGTTAATACTACTTGTCAGCCACAGAATAATATCAACATACCTGATATTATCCAAGTAGCTACAAACCTTATTAATCACTAGAAGGATTGAAGTTGTTACCTTATTTGTTATAATAACATTATAATTTAATAATATATTATTATTAATATTATTACTAGTACAATATAATTACATGCAAGTACTATAATATTATTGTTAGAAGCCCACAAGCATGGATAATAACCTTATCCAAGCCCTCATTAATTATTAAAGTACTTACCCATAACATATTAACAGATAATCACTTGATAAGGCACTTAAATCAAGTATAATCATTATCACATATGCCTGTACTAATCATTATTGCACTTATTACATATAAATACTAGTGACAGCAGGTCAGAAGGCGTCAATAATGAGTTTAATATCATCTAGTAATGCTTGTAATAATTATTAGAATGCCTGTATACCATTAGACAAGTACTGGTAACCTTGAAGCATCATGAATATGTGTAATATTGAGTATATATGCTATAATAATTCTTGTCATACACATATGCTTAAAGAGAGGTGCTGGCAACCTCTGGAAGCGTCACCAGTGTGTAGAATATGCTCCAATAAACATTATACATAATGCATACTTGATACAAGGAGTTAACAGCTCCAGTAGTATCATATATAGAAGTTTATAATCAATTATAATTTTAACTGTAAATTATTATAATTCATAATAAGCTGAGAACAGGAGTTAACA